>VDFB02361863.1:0-146122 GCA_007258455.2 Sequoia sempervirens
ACGTGAGCGATGAAAGCCCCCTTCTTCGTCAAGTCAGTAAGGTGTGCGGCGTGACGTGAGAACCCACTAACAAATCTCCTGTAAAATGCACACAACCCAATGAAACCTCTGAGCTGCGTAAGGTTCTCAGGTACTGGCCACTCAACTATAGCTCGGACCTTTTCGGGGTCCATACTCACTCCCTTGGCACTGATGATGTGCCCCAGATATAACAATTCCTCCATGCCAAGCTCACACTTGGATTCCTTAGCATAGAAAGACTCATCTGCTAAGATACCCAAGACTGTGTCCAAATGAGCCAGATGCTCATCCCATGACCTACTATAAACCAAAATGTCGTCGAAGAAGACTAACACAAATCTCCTCAACTGAGCACTGAAAACCCTGTTCATAGTTGCCTGAAAGGTGGCAGGTGCATTGGTTAACCCGAAGGGCATAACCAAGAACTCAAAGTGACCGCAATGACACCGAAAAGCGGTTTTCTCAATATCCTGCTCCCTCATCTGAATCTGATGGTACCCTAATCTCAAATCAATCTTCGTAAAGAAGACTGCTCCGTGCAACTCATCTATCAGCTCATCTATACGTGGAATAGGGTACCTGTTCTTGATTGTTCTTTTGTTGAGCTGCCTGTAATCGATACACATCCGAAGTGATCCGTCCTTCTTCTTTACCAATACAACCGATGAAGCGAAAGGAGACTTGCTAGGTCTGATATGGCCCATAGCTAACAACTCATTAATGGTCTTCTCTATCTCATCTTTGAGTCGTTTCGGATGTCGGTAGGGAGTGATCATAAAGGGCTTTGCGCCCTCCTCCAACTCAATAATGTGCTCCGTACCCCTGTCTGGAGGTCTACCAGGTGGGATATCACTAAACACTTTGGAGTGTTTAGTCCTCAAAATCTGTATGTCAGGGTGGTACTCACCCTTCTGCGGCTCCTGCTGGGCTGGCATCAACATGCACTCAGCCGCCCAGTCAACCATATCATGACGAATGAGCCTCTCCATCCGTCTGAATGAAACCATCCTCAGATTACTGTCCCGAATCGCCTTGATGACATGTGGTCTCCCGTCAACCTTGAATTTCATTTCCATACCCCGTAGGTTGAGCGTGAACTCACCCAAATCATGCAACCATGCCATCCCTAATACAACATCTGTATCCCCCATATTAACAACATAGAATTCAGTCTTGAATTCATAGTTGTTCAATCTCATCGGAAGATCAGTAATCTTTCTGTCGCACCTGAGAGTATATCCGTCAGCCACCTTGACTCGAATACCCTCGAAAGCCTCCGTCTGGATGCCACGCCTCTCAACTAAACGTGCATCAATAAAATTGTGAGTAGCACCTGTGTCCAACAATGTAATCACTTTCTGACCTGCTAAGAGCCCACGAAGTCGAAATGAACCATCTCTCTGAAGACTAGTCAGATGGGCTTCCTGTAGCTTCCTTCCACCTTCATGCTCACCCTCATTTTCGGACTTCTCATCATCTGAAGGCTCAGAATCAGCTTGCTGGTCTGACAGATCAGATTGCTCTTCGCCCTCATAAAACCACTCCATTTGGTTATTTGTGACTTTCGGACGAAGTGGGCATATGTGTTTTTCATCATAGGGTGCCTTGCACCAAAAACATAACTTTTTCTTACGTAATTCATTCAACGTTTCCCTGTCAAACGGTGGTGCATTCTGTCTCTTCGGATCCTGTTGATCCTTCCTCCTGTCAAAGGGTCTATTTCTGTCATTGTTTCTATCGAAAGGCCTGTTGGGTCTCGTGTATGGAGTGGACCCTGAATTGAACTTGCTGCGAGGTGCTGCAAGTTCCATGTTTCGTGCCTTCCGCATGGCTTCCTGAAGTGTGGGAGGGTCAAAAGCCTTAACCCAACCTCTCATGGGTTCTGTCAAACCCTCAACAAATAGTATAATGAGTCTCCGTTCTGAAATCCCTGTGACCATGACTGCCACTCTCTGAAACTCACCTATGTATGCATCCAAACTGCCTGTCTGTCTGAGCTGAGCCAACTCTCTGAAATACAGTCCTGGATCCTTCTTATCGAATCTCTCTATCAGTCTGCTGGTGAACTCCTGATAGGTATTGACCGCATGATGGCCTAGCGTGTACATGCCATGGTGCCACCAATCGTGTGCTACTCCGTCGAGATGTAAAGTGGCAAATTTAATTGCCTCATCCTCCTGCATAGGCCTAAGTGACAAGTAATTGTCCAATTTCTGGACCCAAGACCTAGCTGATGTCTTCTCTGACCCATCAAAATATGGCAGCGTAATCTTGCTCACCGCATATTGCAAATCTCTATTCACCTGTGGCTACTGCTGCTGATACTGTGGGGGTCTACGGTCAAATCTGCCTCCTCCTCTGGGTTTATAAACATCTATAAACTCATGAAATGTAAGTGCCTGCCGGATCTCAGGTGCTAGTGACATGTACTCACCGTGAAATCTCGTCAAGTCTTCCACTGACATGCCATTATGTGGCTGAAACTCTTGATGCTGCCCACGATGCTGCGCACAGGTGCGGTGGAGTCTCCTAGGTAAGAAAAGTAGGCGGCACGGCCTCGCTCACGATGAATCGGAGGCGGTGTCGAGTCTGGATGCCAATAGCTTCGATCAGCGATGCGATCCGGCTAAATGCATCCAATACGAGATATGAGTATTGGATTTGATGACGAAGCGTACACTGTCTAATGGTACCCATCAGCTGAGACATCATATCCATCATATTATCGTGCCTCCGTCTAAACTCCTCCTCGGTGATATCACCCTCTGCATGCGCCTTCCCTGGATCCCTGCGAGTCTCTGAGGAAGTCTCACGTTCTGCCATTAGGGTTGCAACACTGTTTTCACTACTGTCAGAACTGGATCTGTGAATACCAAGCACCCCTGACACTGTCTGACCTTCTGGGATAGGTGGACCTGTCCAATCCTCGTCTTTGCCTGTCCCTACGCCTCTAATATACTGAATAGGATCCCGGCTCATGAAAAAGCAACCAAAAAGCACACTGAATACTGGAAAAGCAACTGAAAAAGCACAGGATGGCAGGATAACTGTGCTCTGATACCACTGTCAGAACCCCGGTGGTTCTCGGTTTCAAACCCTAATTGTTTTTGTATTGTTTTTGCAATTTTTGGTTTTTTGTGGTTTTGAGGGTTTTTTGACAAAATAATAAATGCTGCGATTTGTTCTAGAATTTGATAATAAATTCATAAAAAATTCATACATGCATGGAATGCGTAGAAAATTGTCCAGAATAGAGTGGCGTACTTTTATTTCAATTTTTCCAGAGCATACAATATGTAAATCTAAACATGCAATGAAAATACATTGATATTATTGAAAAAACCTGGGTGGCGGCTGCAATGAATGTGATAGTACGGCCAGAAATAAATGAAGGAATCTCGAGCTCAAAAACCAATGCAAAAGTGTCCAGTAACCACTGCGTCCAAAGTCCACTTGCCAAAATCTGAAGATGGAAGGCGTTTCTCCAGAGACAAGAAAGTACGGCCTTGCTGGTACGGCCAAGTACAGCAATAAATGATAAGTACGGCTCCTTGAGATTCGTGCCAAAACACTGATGAATGGTAATGGATGAAATCGCCTCAAAAGGAAGATGAATATCTCTGCTGATCACTGATGAATCTGTCAATCAATCCAATCTGTAACTCCTGAATGAAGTCACCCAGATGCAAGCTTAAACTGGTATTTCACAGCCTCAGTCTGCCTAATCTCTGAAGAGTTTTCGTTCTCCAGAAACGATCGTCTGCCAGAAACCCTAAGGTTTGCAAACTCCAAAGCTCAGATGCAAGAAGACAAAATTGAATAATAAACATGATAGTTCGATTTTGCCTGTGAAAGGTATATATTGCCTTGAAGGAAAATTCGACCCAAATCTCCTTTAAAATAATCATTTAAATTAATGATTTAATTTGCACTTTTGACTTAGGAGAAATAATTAATTATTGGCGTCCCCTTTTTAATGAATATAAATACTCATTAAGTCACCTTTAATAATATATTATAAAGTATAATTAAATACTTTATAATTAAGCCAAATAATTAAATATTTAAATATTTCAATAAAGTGACTTTAATATAAAGTCAAATTATTAAATATTTAATAACTCATTAATTACTCCTTATTTCTCCGTCAAATCAACCAACTGCTGAACTGGGTCGATTCTCGAGCTTTAATGGTGAACCAGTGCCCTGCCAAATAGCAGCTTCCGCCTGACCTAACTTTCTAAAAATAGAAAGTTTCCTGAAAATGCTCACTGGAAGATTCTGCGAAGGCCCAACCTGATACAACTGCAACTGGAGCTACCAAACACTGAGCAACGGCTCCAGATGATCCTCTGCACACTCCTGTCAGCCTACGAGGATCGAAATGATAGGCTAACTTTGTCACCAGCTGTGCTGACTAGGATGGGGACATGACAGAAAAATAAAATAAAACAATATAAAATTATATTATTTTTGTTCAAAAAGTTATAAAAGGAGGTTTGGACACAAAGAAGAGTTTTCTTGCTCATTTTTATTGAATTCTGTAATATCCCAAATGGAATATTTTCTATATTTTTTTTGCAAATATGATCAATAATCATGCAATTGTAATGTACCTATCCAAATATTTGATCTAACTTGCCAATTTTCACAATGTAAGCTCATTGACATTTTGTCAAATAGTTGATAGGATATTGAAACTCATTCGATATTTCTTAGTTTGATAATTAAGAACAGCTATAAATTTTCTTTCAATAATATGAAAATACTCACAAGCAATGGTCACACAATTTAGACACCTGAGCATTTCACCAAACAGTTTCCAAGAGTTCTACAATGGTTTCATATTTATAGGTTATCATTACATTTGTAATCAGCACATTTTGTCCAACACTTCAAATGCAACTAGAGTTATAACAAGGTGAATACCCAGAATGAATTGTCAATGCCAAATAGTGGAAAACATTGAGTTGAATTATTCTTGTAACTGCTGTACATAATTTTTATAGCTGTCGGCTACCTGCTGGTAATTACCTGATGTATTGTTGGTATTGGTGTTAGCTGCAATTACTCCCGAACTATTCCCAATTTAACTTTGAGTCTCCTTATTCCTTCCCAATAAGGGTCTGTGTTGCCTGTAATCTTGCATTTCGTTTTTTAATACTGCAACAGCCAAGTATAAATAGTTCCACATTCCCTTATCACTTCTACGATTTCCAGATAATGTTAAAGATGCTTTCCCAGATTTATCACCACATTGCTGGTTGCACAGTACTCTTTATAGACAGCAAATAATAAAGAGTTCAAACTTTTCAAAACTCTTCTTTTAGTAGCTGCGTTACCTTTTTGTGACTACCATAGCCTCCAATCAAACTTCAAAAAACTCTCAAAAAGGTGGCATTGATATATATTTTGAGTTCTTTCACGTACTCTGATGAACTGCTGGACGGCTGATATAGAGTCTTACAAAGACTAAAACTCCTAAAGAACTCAACGGTAGTCTTTGTGATATATTCACACTCCAGTCTTCTATGATTTAACAATCTCATAACCCATGAAAAGAGGGGCTGGGTAAAAATAATATGCTTTGCCTTGATTAGGGATCCTGTAATCTCCATTACTTCTTTCTGTAATTTTATTAAATCTAATATATATATTTTTATCAATCACACTGCTGGAGATTTTCTATAAATAAATACCTGGACAATAACACCAGCACTGAATATTTATTTGCCCTGCAAATTTACTAAATTTGTAGATCACGTGTGGCAAACTTGTAAATCTCTGTCTTCTTGAAAGATAATTCCTTTTAAGCAATTTCTTACACAATCTCCTTCAAATACACACACCTGTGAAATTTGGATGAATCCACTGAATTAACCAGGGAGGATCTTTCACCACCGAGATTAATCTTTCTTTGAGAGGGTTTTCATCTTCAAGAAGGCTAAGATGAACCAAGTTCAATCCCTTAAAACCACAAGGGTTTCAAAAAAGAAAATCAAATAATCTGCATAATCCCAAATAACTCTCCATATCTCCTTTTATAAGTTTGCTGATATTTATTTGGAAAAGTCAATATAAAATCACTTTATTAATTAAATAAGCCTTATATCCCCGAAAAGTGATTTATTTCATTATTTAATTATTCCCAGCTGTAATGTCCCCTTCTTACTAGCCAGCAGGGTGTCGCCTTGCCTTCCTATTTCCCAAGGGCAAGTGTCGAAGTCAAAGGGAATCGTTTATTTAATTGTTTAATTATCACATGGGTTCAAAACTACTCTTTTAATGTGATATTAAATAATTAATTAAATTATCTTCATATAAAGTGACTGTGAATGGGACAAAAATGAATCAATGAATTATTTATCTAAGTGGACTTTATAAAAGTCACTTTAACTTGGTGCAAAAGGCGAATTTAAGAAATACCTGGAAAATGTCACTTTATAAATTTAATGGGAGAAAATCAAATGAAAAAAAAAGAGTGTTTTGTCGGGCCTCTTTGGTGAAATACAAAAGAAAAGAAGAAAGCATTTTTTTGGCACTTTTGAAAATGAATTTTATCTCATGGAGAGTTCGAGTTTTCTGGTTCTAAGCTTGGAACCCCCGCCGCCATTGTTTCGGGTGTGAAATAGCGCCCCTAGCTTGGCACCGTGAAGATTGTGTATGAGAAACAAAGCTATCTCATTGAATATTTCGGGGTTCTGATTTCCAGCGCATGTTTGCTACAGCTGGACGACTTTTGTGAGATCTTAGATGCAAGATTAAGTCGGGGTTTAAGGAGAATCGAAGGCATTGGAAAAACGGGACTGCTGGGCACAAGAAGGAATTTATCCCATCTCATACCAGGTCGTGGTTTTTTTTGAAGGCTGGAGAAAAACGTGAATCGTTCCTGGACTGGGCGCGTCATTTCAAGAGGGTTAAGAGGACCGAACAAGTGCCAGACGACCTACAGGTAGCCTCTTGCTGAGACGTCTTTGTATCTTGTTAGTGAAACTTCATATGGACGTCTTTGTATCTTGTTAATGAAACTTCATATGGAGGCGGGCTCTTCTACAGGTTGGTTCAATACCTGTCTTGTCATGAAATTAGTTATAAATTGATGCTGGTTAGTCTGTAATGCATTTAAATACTGGGAGTATATGGGATTGAATAAGACCTGTGTTGCACTGTCAAATATACCCAATGTTACAGCCAGATAGGATGAATTATGCCCCATATATGTAAGGTTACAGCTGGGTATGATGATGAGTGAACTATTCAACTTACTGTATGTGTTTTCCAGTCTGTTTTGTACTCAGAAATGGCACCGCAGCCTGTTGTTGATACCTCCCTTTTAATTCTGTGCACTGTCTGTGATTTCCACCACTCTTTGGGAAGTAGGGGTGTTTTATTTGGGTCTGTTCAGTCTTAAATCACTTGTGTCAGCACTGGAATATATTACTAATTGGAAATGAAGTGGTAATATGAAATGAAGGGTTCTGTTATTTGTCATTTGTACAAATTCTTGAATGGGATTCACTAATATGAAGTGATTATATCATGTGACAAACAAATATAACAAACCAGACACATAAAGGAAATCATGCATAAAAACCAAACAAGAACCTTATCAGCAGATAGTGTTTAAATGGAAAGTATTTGACAAAATTCTGAATCGTGGTATTATACATGGGCTCTCTTCAAACCAAACAAGCAAACAGAAATTATAATAGCGCATGAACAGCTCACGCATCAGTTGTTGGTAAAATTCTGGGAAAATAATTCAGAAATTTAGAGCAAATTTGCACAGCTCTTTACACTAGCGCATAAAGCCACTTTATTAGCATCCCAACATTTAAATCTTTTCATCTTGTTTCCAATGAGCTATAACATTAAGTTGCTTTTTAAATAATTTAAATAATATTAAGCAACCTTAGTAATATAATTAAAATAAAGCCATTAATGCACCCAAGTTGCAGAAATGGTTGAAAAAAATTGGGATCAAAAATTGACTACACAAGAGTAATATTGATGATGAATATTGAGAATCGAGCCCAATTGGGTGACTTAGTATAAATAGACACACTCTCCAAGAAACTTGGAGAACACACTAGAAGCTAGAAATAACTTCAAAAAGTCTCATACGGGTCCCCTAAACCGTCTGAGCTCGCTGGTAACATCAAATAACTCCTTCAATAAGGTTGATACACACGCAAAAGGTCAATGCCAACTACAATGCAAGGGAACCCAAAAATGGGGACATTACAAATTCCTTCACTTGAAAATGAATATCCATTCTTCTTTTTCTCGAGGACAAAAACTCTTTGGCAAGATGGTTTTGGGGATGAAAGCCCTCCTAGCTATTAGAGTATTTCCACACAAGGATTACCATTGTGCTAACCATAGTTACAATACTCGTAAAGACTCGCCCAAAGTCTATAGGTTTTGAGGTGAATAGGTCAATACAAGGCCCAGGGACTCGTGACATAGGTTTTTGACAAGTTTGGGCAGACTTGGTAGACTTGGTGAGTCCTAAATTGGTAGACTTAGCCAGGTCAATGAAAATTAGGAAAAAAAAGCATAAAAATAAAAAAATGTTTAAATGTAAAAGCATGAAAGTCAAGCATTTTTTGAAGGGCTTGAAAAACTTTTGGAGGATGGTTAAAAGTGATAAAATGATGAAAAATGGCACGCCCCATGATAGTTTGTGTGGTCTCAAAAGTCTTTGTTTGGGTTTGTGGCAGGGACTCCATACCTCGACCTTGCCTTGTATTGTGACAAGGAGTATGCCTAGAGCATTGCCCCTTGACCCAGTTGGGGCTGTTGCCCTTGAACCCCCACAAGAGGCATTGCCCCTTGACCTTGCTCAGGGTGTTGCCCCTTGACCCCACTAGAAGTATTACTCCCTAGTTTTGAAAAACAAAAATTGAAAATTGTTTTTGGCTATGTTGGATGGAAAAAGAACATTTTCTTATTTTTTGACATTTTCAATTAAATTCCTAGTAATTAAATTACATTTATACTTCTAGTTTGCCAAGTCGAACCATATCCTATGTAATGCTCCTAAGGTTGTAAGAGCATTTAAAGACTTGTCTGAGATACAAGTGAATGACTCTACATAAAGTTAGTAATGCTGGGCTGAGGGATAAAATCTTCCTTTTAGCATAGTTCATGACTCCATATTGTGATTTTTGTTTTTGATGCCATGGATATCATAATCCATGAGTTTATACACTTTAAACACCTAGCAATATTTATATACCTAACAATATTTCCTTTAACTTAAATCTACTTTTATACATATGTGATCAATCTATACTTGTGTATATGATCAAAATAGCTTCTATTTGATTTAGTTTATTGTGTCTTTAAAGTTTATTTATTAAAGGGTGCATGAAACTAGTTTTAAATCCTTAAAAGTCTCTATATTTCATGGTTTTTTCAGTTTGCCGAGTCTGAGTCTGAGTCAAAAATCAGCTTGCCAAGTCTGAGTCTTGTAACACTAGTGTTAAATGTTGTTAAAGATTTCCAGTTTCTAGTTGCTCTATTTTGGTGTGAGATTTTCAGAATAAAAAAATCACTTCATGAGTTTTTGTTTATTGATTGAGGGAGAATTTATTTGCAAACTAATATTATTGAGGTCTCTGTTTTTTCTGGCTGTACTTGTACCTGGTTGTACCAACTGTTTGCATCAGTCTTGCTGGTCGTACCAATTGGGATTGAAGTTTTAGGTGGTCACAATGGTGCTGGGTATAATCTTCTAGTTTGGCTGCACCTTTTCTTCACTCTATTGCCTCTTTTTATTGCTGCATGCTGATCTTTTTTTTTGGCTGTACAGATCAGTGAGAGGCTGTACCTTTCAGTCCTAATCACATTATTTCAAGAGTTCTAAGCTGGTCGACCAACCTGCCTTGTTGGCTGCAGCTGTTGAGGGTTTGCTAAAGCCTATAAAAATAGTGAAATAATTGCATCCTTGCATAACCAGGCTGATGTACTTTTTTAAAGGGGTCATAGTCATACAACTAAAAGATTGGTCGCTGTAGTTCTTCCAGGCCTGATTGCAGCTTGCAGCTTCCAACCTATTCATATCGCCTCTTATAGAAGTCATATTCCAATGCTTATTTTGGTTTAATGATTGGGTCTATGATTTCAAAGATATTGCAATTCTGCAAAATTCGAGAGATAATTTTTGAAAGTTTGGATATCTAGGTTAGAGGCTATAAATAGGGTTCCAATTCATTTGTTTCTTATATTGCAATTGGATATTTGACATTTTGGAGCTCTAGAAGAATTGTTTTGAGTGTGAGAACTAAGAAGAGACTATGGCAAGATGTAATATACCTATGTTTTCTTAGTTCTAGGGTTCCATATTTATTGAAGCTCACAATCAAACTAACAAAAAGAAACAAACTAATCAGAATATTTTGAACATTAGGTTGAGTTCATTATCAGATTTGGAAGAAATTGCATTGCAGATCTGAAGTAAACCATTAATTTTTCATAACATTTTTTGTTGATCAATCAGGAGACATACAAATTACAAGTGATTTTCTCTGTTTTGTCTTCAGCATACCAATGCCAGAGCACTAATGTTGGTATGATGCGTTAGGGCTTCCTTGTAATGTCCTCGTCTCAGCAATGATTCATGCAGTTGACCGTTAGCCTATCCCGGAGACCCGTAGGCTACTCGGAGGTGAAATTAGGGTTTCCTATTTTCTAGGGGGATGTTGCTTGGAGCTTAGAGTTCGGTTTGCGGATTCTTTTTGGGTTTTCAGAGAGCTTCGCAATGGTATGGCATGCATGGTGTTTTGAGCAACTTTTTAAATTTACTATTTTTAGTAAATTCTATTTCTGGCAGTGGTCCTGTTGGCTTCAGTACAGTTGGCTCCTCTCTTCAGTCAGTTCAGTTGGTATTGTTGTTTTTGGCCTTTTGATGCATTTTCTGGAGGGATAAGTTAATTTTATGTTATAATGTTATATTTTAATGTTATAACCCCTTGGCCTAGCTTCATGACTTAAAGAAGTTTTAAAAAGGGGACTTCAAGGGTGGACGCCTCATCAGGAGGTGATTAAAATATACCTTGGGATGCTTGGGACACGAACTTGAGGAAAGATATATATTATTTTAATAAAGTGCTTGCCTTCATGAAATGGGACGCCAACTTGAAGGGGGGATTGAGTCAACTTGAAATTTGAAAATAATTTGACTTCCTGGTTTGGGCGCACTTTCTAGAAGCTTCTGGAGATGCTTTGCAAAGTTTATAAAAATCAGCCTTCTCTCTTCAGTTGATCATCTTTTGTCTACAATAATGTTATGCTGCCAAAATGGTTAGTGAATAGCTTAGAGGAAAGCATACCTCCTAGCATAGGCTTGACTTCTTGCTTGAAAGATAGTAACTAGTTGAGAGATTGGTTGTAGTTGAGTTTCTTGCACTTGTAGTTGGGTTTCTTGCATTTTGTAGTTGAGTTTCTTGCATTTCAATCAAAATTTGGAGTTGCTGGTTAGAGTAGCTGAATGTGTGTTTTTCTCATAAGTTCAAAAATAAAAATATTCTCATTCTAGGTATTTCATCTGTCTATTTCCTTGCTAGGGGCGACCATGTGTACCAATTTGCAGATTTTTTAATGAAGATTCTGGTTTTTCCAAGCAAAATCGCCCTTCCTTGAGGGCCGTACCACTTTGAGCCGAATTGGGATTCTTGCAAAAAAATATTCAGGGCTGTGTGTTGGGTTTTCTCCATTGGGAATTGGGCGCCATCACTTCTAGAGTCATTTGCACTTTGTTTCATGTCATTTGGTTATGTTAGGAGCATTTTATACGCATTTTAGTGAGTCTCTGTGTTGTTGGTTATGCATTTTCAGTTGCAGGTCTGTCAAAATCAGATTATAAAAGTTGGACTTTTGAGTGGGGTTTTGAGTCTAGGAAGTCTTATTGAGCATTGGAGAGTTTTATACATTATTGCAGCATTGATAGACTCCTAATCTTGTGTTCTTGGGAGACACTCTATCTCATTGTAAGCTGGATAGTAGTACTATCAGCATTCTTACTTTCTTGCTAAGCACTTTGTACTTCCCACGATTGTGGAAGATACTGGCCTTGCTTAGTCTTTCATTTCTGCATTTAATTTCTTGTACTACCCTCTGAAAAGTGGAAGAGGCTGGCTTGCCACCTAGTTACTTTTTGAAATGCATTGTAACATCATGTTGCTGTGTAACGACTCGACCCTTCGGTAAAGTAAAATTTCCATAATTTACATCCTACAAATAAGTAAACGTGTTAACATGTCATTGCAAATAAAAATTTTCCTTTTCTTTATTGATAAAACATGAACAAGTTGCCATATTAATTTACAATAAAGACTCCATTTCAATATAATAACTTAACAAGTACATGAAACAAGAATACACACCTTACTAACGTAGCTCCAATGAGCTTTAGAACAAATAGTAGTAAGAAAGTCTAGAATTCTTTCCCTTTCAAATCTTGGTACATCGACCGCTTGCTGAGGAGGAGAAACATCACTCGGGTGCTTTTCTGCCAACCATGGACTTATAATGCGGTCCCCCGCACATCCATTATTCAATGGATGGCCCTCCCTTCGTCAAAGAGATTGGTAGGGTATCCTTTAACGATTACCAACTGAGCATAGTGTTGTGTCCTACACAACTAGAACCTTGCTATTTCACAATCTCAAACTAGTACAAGGATCACAATGAACTGATAGTGTAAACATCGCCCGATCTAAGAGGATGTAGGTACATTACACTACTTTGATCAAAGGGTTTTAGTTCAGTAAACGATTGAGAGAGTCATCTATTATATACACTACTTAGGGCCGATTTGACTTAAGGCTATCTTACACTACACGTAGATTATGTCCTTCATTGGGTAATCAGTCACCCCAGACTTCCTATAACATTCTAACTATTAGAAATGAATCAGCATAACAAGTAATTCACCTATTCCCCCTTATATTGGAAATTTTTATCCTAGGAGTAACTCAGGCTTACCTCAGTTAACCTAATAACTTAAGCCGACAGAATTTACTTGACTCCTGTCCTCATTTCGGTTCTATTATATAGTAACTATTGTAGCAATACTCTCCTTATATGGAGATCATACAATTAAAGCAAATTACAACTATACTCAGAAGGTGCATTCATTTCATTGCCAATGTATCGGCAACAAACATAAAACATCTCATGTTCAAACATAGCTAGTATAATTAAACACTTATGTTATACTTTATGTTATGTTGCTAAACTCCTCAATCTAGTTCTTTCTCCTATCCTAGAGTACTTAAAAGACAACTTATAAAAGCGGCTCTAATGTTTCAATTCTCTTTTCCAAAAGCAATCAGACTTTTACCAAATAATATCCATGCCAACAGTATTTTCCTCTTATGAAGATCATACACAAAATGCAATATTCACTCAAAATGCATATATAATCCTTCCCTTTTAATCTTTTTCCATTATTTCCCTTAAATGTAAGATAAGTAAACTAGTCCCTTTAGCTCTTTACACGTATAATTCCCTTTTCACAATCCCTTTATCCTTAAATCCCTCATTCATTCTACCTTTAAATGCATTGAATTCCCTTATACATTTTACCCTTAAATGCATTGCATATGAAAGTTTAACAAGATAGTTCTAATTAACTTTGAGCTACTTGCAAACAACAAACACAAGTCCAAGAGAATGCAACATTTCAAACAAAGAATCACAATAAAATAGATTTCATGCCTGATGTTTAAAGCTCCTTCTCTCAGCACTACTCTTCTTGACACTCCTTCAACAACTTCCAGAATTCCTAATGAAGATGGCTTCTTTGCAAGTTTCTCAAACTATGGTGATCTTTCAAGTCACTCTTCACAAATTGCACTCCTCTAATAGAAGTTTACTCAATTATGGCTTTACTCCACTCAAAGCTTAAAAAGGATTTAACACAGTAGCTTGATAATTGTTGTGTCATGTCCCCGAATTGGAGGTATGGTGATTTGATTAAATTATTTAATTAAGTTGTCCAAATTATTGATAATTTATGAGGATAGCTTAATTGATGATTTAATTAAGTCAAGAGATGTTATTAAATTAATTATTTATTAAGTTATTCCCATAAAATAAAATATCAAAAGGGATGACTTATTATTTAATTAATTTAATAATAAAAAGTGACTTAAGTGACTTAGTAATAAAATAATAAAATAATAAAGTCACTTAAGGAATATTTCTGGAATCTTCTAGAAGTCTCTTGGTGATGAGATTGAAAAAGTATAAAAAGAGGCTTGGGCTATGCATTTGGACATCTTGAGTTGAATACACTTTTCTACTACACTGCTGAAGCTGAATGTTTAGCTTATTGTTTTCCAGTCTTCGTTTGTGAAAGACCAAACCTAGCTGGTTAAGTGCCAATTTCGGTTGTGCAACACGAACCCTAGTTGGATAGTGGAGGAAGATACTTTAGTCTTTCTCATTGGGCTAATTGCAATCACTTTTGGAAGAGTTTGGGAAGTTATTTGAAGTCTGCAATTTTGTTTCAGTCTGCAGATCAGCCATGAGAGAAATTACATTTTCATTCGTTGCTCTTCAATAAGGAGATATAATTTTGTGGGCACTTGAGGGATTGCTTCCTTTGGTGTTGGCAATCATTTTCATAACAAATTCGAAGAGCTTAGAGGCTGCATTTATTTATCTATAGTATTGCCAGGCAAAAACAGGGGCGGCTGGGTGAAAGCATCGATTGGGCCTATGAGGAGTTCAATTTGCTTGGAATTTGATTGCTACTTCATCGATCATCAAGGGCTTCAACATTCAATCAGGTTCCACTACTAGTAGTTCATAATTTTATTGCATATGGGAAAGTTTGGAGTTGCAGCTCTAGGTGCATATTTCCTTACCAGCAATTATCATATTTTGTAATCAATGCAAATGCCAAGAGTCTTGGCTTATTGATGAGCATTGTATTGGATCATTGTGTTGTAATAAGAGATACTAATTTGCTGGTCATTTGTAGTTGTCATTGAGCAATTCTATATCATTTGTACTCAGCTTATAGCATGCATGCCAATTGTTTGACAAAATGTCAATTGGCTGTAGGTTCTCTTTTTGGCATAAATAATGTTATAATTTTGCATACCAAGTGTTTGTATTAATGCCACTTGGCTGTAAGTGCATAAATGCCATCTTAGGTTGCATCCAAAGTGTTTGTCATAATTACTAGTTGTTGTAGCTGCATATTGCACGTAGTTTCAGTCACATATATGCATTGAATATTGCCAAAATAAGTTGCACATTCATGTTAGGTCATTGTTTAGACAATTTAGAGTCATTTGCAAGTATCTTTATTGATGCTAAGTGAAGGAAAGTGCCATTTTAGCAAACTGAAATCTTATATCAGTCATATGACCCCTGTATGCAAAGTGTTTGATGAAATTCCTTGAGCCTTCAATCAGCATTTTGAGGTCAGATTTGAGCAGGGTCATTACATGTTGGTAAAAGATTATTGTGTTTCTCACACTCAACATATAGGAAAATGTAGCAAATAAAGAAAACACAACAACTCAAATGAATGGATATGGGAACTCTAAAAAACGCAAGACTCAGATTGCACAATGATATCCAACAAAGAATGGTTGGGCATCTATTTATAGGCCCATAATTGTAACAAATTCCACCATTGTGGGCATGTAAAATGACAAGGAGGTGCCCAGACTCATTCAAATGCCACCTAGCAGATTTCTAAACCCTATATCATCATAAAAAATAGTGATTCGACCCTCTTGGAGCCAACATTTCCAGACTTGTTCAACTCAAAAACTCAAAATTGCCACTTACAAGAAAAATGTCCCTCTTTGGCACATAACAGAGAATGACTCATGATTGCGGCGAATTTGTCAAGTTTAAGCTTGCAACAACACATTCCATCTAGTTGGTGCTGCCTCTTCTCCAGCGTTTGAATTTTTCCTCCATTTTTTCCTACGTTTGAAGCTCTCACCATTTCACGAGAAGAGCCTTCAGAATTTTTTTTGTTTATTTCAAATGTTTTCCTCTAAATATTTCGATTCATATTTTTGCCTTATGTTTTAAAACAAAGGCTCGATTCTTTAATGAAGACTTATATTTCCTCCAAGTCTAGCGACTATATTTCTCCCAATAGTTCGCTTTATACTGTTTACTCATATTAAAAGATTTAAATCTTTTAATTTTAACACTTTAGAGTTAAAACATTTAATCATATATATTTAAGTGAAATATAATCTATTTTCACTTTTAGAGACTTATAATATAAAAATATAATTCCTTTATATATTTTATTATATAAATATTATCATAGTCCTTTTAAATATATTAAACATATAAATATTTAAATACCCGAGTATTTAATATATATATAAATATATTGTGAGCCAGTTAACATATACCCAATATATAAATATATATTTCATATAAATGTAAAGTCATCAAGTAATAATAATATAATATTATTAATATCCACATAATCGTAAAACCACAAACAAACATATAGATAATCATCACTTATAAATGTATATAGAAGTAAACACAACTCCTAATGCAAACACATAAGCCTATGGATGACTTATCTATTACCCACACAAACTGACTAAACTTACTCAATCTAAGGAACGTGTGTGTATGCTCAGATGGTTCTCGTTACTGTTTACCTGATCAAGCTCCTCTCCCGAGTGATATTTCTCCTCTACTTGGAGGAATGGTCCTCATACCTGCATCCACTGTCATAAACTCACGGCAATCAAATGCTCACAACAATAGCAGTATATATGATAAATCAACATGATTCATTAACCTCCTTATGTAGTATTTCACCATGAATAACATCAACTGAGATAACATCAAATGAAACATCAAGTGAGATAACATCATATTGAAAACAAGGTACAAGCATCAATAATTCATCTCCAAATTCCACACTATATTCACATTTACCCTATGTTTAACGGCAAATTGTAACTTCACAATTTGGGATGTAACATGTTGATCGGCCGAGGCATCATCTAATTCATGGATCCTCTGACCATATGCTAGCACCATGCCCAACATTGGGATCCTGGTGTACATTCTTGGTTAGAGTTACTTTCAGTTTAGCTACCTCATAGGGATCCTCTGACCATATGCTCGCCCCTCCTCCCACATCGGGTCTTAGGGCGCATTCTTGGTTAGAGTTATTTCAGTTTAACTATCTCATAAGGATCCTCTGACCATATGCTAGCACCTTGCCCAACATTGGGATCCTAGTGTACATTTTGTGTTAGAGTTACTTTCCGCAACATCTTGGTTTAAGAGCTAACCTTAACAGGTGCATGTTGCATTGTAATTGTTATCAAAAATTGAAAAAAAAAATTGGTTGGCTCATTACATTCCTAGACTACTGGTGAACGGATTGCTTTAGACAAGTTGAGGATCATGTAGTGTTCCACAATCAATGTGCTTGCCACCCAAAGTCCACTTAAATCTGTTGTATCTAGATTCTACCTGATTTGGAACACTTGTTAGGGACCTGCAAATTGTCACTTAAATCTGCTATTACAATCTTGTCTGGTGCATTGGTCACAGACCTGCAATCTATCTTTTGATGGTGCACTGGAACCCAACCATAGGTGATGCTCTTTACGCCTCCAGATGACACTTGTAGTAGACCATAAATTGGAAGAAAAATGTGATCAGATTTGGGACTTGTCCTCTCACAGTGTGCCACCTCCAGAATTATGCTTGTAGTGAACTGTGATGATGCCTAGAACTGATTTCACCCTTCTACAACTTCTACCCTAATGTGATCTGTCCACAAATTCCTAATCAACACAACAGGGTTTCCATCCAAAATGTTGTTTGCTGGAAAATTCTCTCAAAACCTTCTTCTCCATCGCCACCACAGACCTGTAATTAACAAATTCAAATAAGCTCAACTAAATTCCCTGAATTGGAATTGCACCAAGGACCAGTGAGGTTTGCATCCCACCTGTCTAACTGGCTTGAGTGTTTCGTCCCAAGCGCAGATATCATGAAAAATAGCAATGACCGAAATCAAAACTGGATGATGATAAATGTCAGAACATCGCCTCATTTATATCTGTTTGTCCTTGGGTGCCAAAGTCCCCAAGTGAGCTCCAAAAGAGAATTCAAATATTTAAACTTATTAATTTATATTGCTGGCTGACCCAACTAATTTATTTTTTAAATATTTATTAATTTATCTTTATTATTAATAATATTGTTATTATAATATTATATACTATTGTTAAATTAAAATATTGATGCTCCTAGATGGAGGGGACATGATGAAACATCCCCTATGGATATTGTTAGTTTTATGATCAAATAATTAAGGCAGAAATTTAATTCAAAATCAGACACAATAACACAGCATATACCCTGGGAAAACCCTCCACTTGAGGGAGAAAAACCCAGCAACAAAGATCTCTCTTATATATATTAATAATGGCAACAATTCTCTTTACAATGAGGCCAATTACAAGGCCAATATCCAGCACCAACTCTAGATACAATAACAGATTATAATCTGCTCATCCTTGATATCAAAATCTACAGTTAGAAAACCTTTGACCTGCTCTTGATGAAATTCGCACTTGAAGGAAGGAATGAATCGAACTTGCTTGATAATAAAATGATGGAAATGAACTTGTATAAATACAAAGTGTGGGAGAGGTCGCACCTCTTCAAGAACAAGGTCGGCCACAATATGAAAAATATAACTACAATAAATGATGCGAATTACAAGAAAGGTTGGCCTAATTAGAATATCATATTGTTGCCAAGTGAAGCGCCTCTTCACTTTGATTAACTCAATAAATGAATAGCCGTTAGGCTATATGAATTTATTGTTCACAATAAAGCAGAAGTATGTAGCCCGTAGCTACAACATCAACACTCCCTCTTAGCTAGGGAGGAATACTTCCGATGCACAATGTCATGGACTCTCTCAATATGACATCCACAATGGCTACACCCATATGTGGGGAGAAGCATATCACCTCAACGTGATATCAACCACCATGGCTACTCCCATGTGTGGCATATGTGCACAAGTGCCCATCACGGAATCACTCAACGTGATGTCGTCACCTCATCGTGACGTTCACCATGGCTACTCCCAGAGGGTGAAAAGCACAAGTACAAGAAAATCATCACGGACTCTCTCACGCAATGTTGTCATGGAGTCACACACATGACATCCACCATGGCTACTCCCAGAGGGTGGAAACAAGGGCTTTCACCTCAAATCTCTCTCACAGAGAGAAATGCATTAGACAAGGGCTTGCACCTCAAATCCCTCTTACAGAGAGAAATGCACTAAAGAAGATCACCGATACTGAGACTCCTTCTCAGCTAGGGCTTCATTCTCCACCATACCAAGCTTGTCTCAAAAGTACACAAACTTTATCCTGGAGAGAGGCTTGGTAAGAATATTTGTCGTCTGCTCATCAGTGCTGATATACTTCAACTGGATTGCTTTCCTCAATACCATATCTCTGATATAGTGGTATTTGATCTCAACATGTTTAGTTTTGTCATGAAACACTGGATTGACAGAAAGCTTCACACAACTTTGATTATCACAATGAATGACAGTTAGCTCCAACAATTGTTCAAACAATCCTGCAAGGAGCTTCCAAAGCCACACTACTTCTTGAGCTGCCACACAAGCTACAATATGCTCGGCCTCTGCAATGCTTAGTGCCACTGAAGATTGCTTCTTGCTACACCAGGATATCATCACAGACCCTAAACTGAAGCAACATCCAGAGGTACTCTTCCGATTAGCAACACACCCTGCCCAATCAAAATCAAAATATCCATGCAGCTCCAAGTCCACACTAGATGAATATCTCAAGCCATACCCAACTATGCCACGCAAGTATCTCAGGATATGCTTTGCTGCAACTAGATGTATTCACCTTGGTTCACACATGAACTGACTAAGTGCACTCACTGCATAGCAAATATCTAATCTAGTATTGACTAGATACATCAAAGATCCAATCAACTGCCTATACATTGTGGGATCCACCAGATCTGAACTAGCTGCAGCCTCTTTTAGCTTTTGCAAGTTGGTCTCCATAGGTATAGACATGGATTTCCAATCCATCATACCAAACCTCTTCAGAATGTCAATAGTATACTTTCCTCGACTCAGAATGATCTCATCCGGCTTCTGCCATACTTCTAAACCAAGGAAGTAGTGCATGAGACCAAGATCCTTCATTTCAAATTCAGAAGCTAACTCCTTGCATTTGATAATGAGGTGATCTTCTCTAGTAAGAATTAAATCATCAACATAGAGAACCAAGATTAATGCTTCACCATCAATTACCTTGAAGTATAGGTTTGAATCAGCATCATTCTTGGAGAAGCCCAAGCTCATCAGGTATCAATCAATTCTTTCGTACCAAGCACGAGGAGCCTGCTTAAGGTCGTACAAAGCCTTCTTGAACCTGAAAACATGAGACTCCTTCCCATGAACCTCAAAGCCATCAGGTTGCTCAATATATACCTCTTCCTCGATCACACCATTCAGAAATGTTGTCTTCACGTCCATCTGGTGTATCTTCCATCCTTTAGATGCTGCAATAGCAATGATGGTCCTGACGGATGTATAATGAGCAACTGGAGCAAAGGTTTCTTCATAGTCTACTCCCTCTTTCTGAGAGAATCCTCTAGCCACGAACCTAGCCTTGTACTTCTCAATGCTCCCTTCAGCCACATGCTTGATCTTGAAGAGCCACTTAGAAGAAACAACAAATTTTCCTTCAAGTCTAGGTACGATGTCCCACACATCATTCTTGAGGATGGATTGATACTCTTCAGCCATAGCATCTCTCCATACTTGCTGACTAGTAGCTTCCTCAACACTGGAAGGCTCAGACTCAATGATTTGACTCATCAATGCAACATAGTTTGAAAACTTGTGAGGTCTCTTGCTTTCTCTGAATGTTCCTCTCGGGGCTGCAAACCTTTTTGCCTCCCGCATTGTTTGGCTAGTCCAAAAAGGTTTTTTACGACCAATCACAATATCTCTACGCCCATCAGTAGGTTCCAAAGGCTCAACTGGATCATCATCTTCTTTAGGTTCAATAGCCTCCCTCTGAATCTCAGGAGTATGGTCAACTTCCATATCCTAAGGAGACTCTTGGTCTTCATTGTCTATCTCCATATGAGTGCCCTTAGATCTCTTGAATGCAAGATCTTCTTCAAATGTAACATCCCTACTGATCTCAATCAACTTCTGACCTGGAATGTACACTCTGTAGGCTTTTGAAGACTCACTGTAGCCCACAAAAATTCCCTTTTTGCCAGATGGTTCCAACTTTGTCCTTTTATCTTTAGGCACATGAACATATACAGGACAACCAAAGATTCTTAAATGACTTACTTCCGGTTTCACCCCTGTGAATGCTTCTTCGGGAGTCATGTTCTCCAGAATGCGGTGAGGGCTTCTATTTTGAACATACATAGCTGTCCTAGATGCTTCAGCCCAAAGGAAGGTTTGCAGATCTTGATCATGTATCATGGCTTTGGCTGCTTCCACAATAAATTTGTTCTTCCTTTCTGCAACACCGTTCTGTTGAAGATTGTAAGGGACACAAAACTCCCTCTTAATCCCTGCTTCAATGCAAAAGTTACGAAAGTTTCTGGAGATGTATTCTCCTCCATTGTCGGATCTCAGAACTTTGATCCTCTTCCCAGACAAGTTCTTTACTTGAGCTTTAAATTCTTTGAATCTCTCAAGTACTTCCTCAAATTCTTTAGATTTCAAGAAATAAATCCAAGTCTTTCTAGAGTAGTCATCAATGAAAATAATGTAATACAAGAAACCACTCAAAGAAGCAACAAACATTGGACCACATAAATCAGAATGAATAAGATCTAGAATACATTTAGATCTACTTTCACTACTATGAAATGGACCTTTAGTATTCTTACCCAATGCGCAACCTCTGCAAGTGCCTTCATGCTCTTGGTTGAGTTTAGGAAGGCTTGTGATTATCTTCTCCATGGTTGGTAGTGTTCGGAAGTGAAGATGAGCAAGTCTTCTATGCCAAAGTTCACACGAACTTGATGAATTATGTAACAAAGTGTGAAGTGGATGAGTGCAAAGTCTATAGAGACTCTCATGTCAAACTCCAATCACCCGAGCAATCTTGGTACTTGAGTTCTTCGGCCATGCAAGAACTTTACCTTCGGAGAATGCAACTTGGTACCCATTGTCCTCCAAGGTTGAGATAGAGACAAGGTTCCACTTGATACCAGGAACAAATAGGACATCATTCAACTATAAGGAGATGCTAGAATCTAGGTGAAGAGAGGAGGTCCCAACTCCTTTCGCAGAATAACTCTCATCATCACCAATAATGACTTGAACACTAGAAGCTCTCTCCACCAAATCAGATAGATGCTCTCTAAATCCAGTGATGTGGCGAGAGGCACCACTATCAATCAACCAAGTATTGTTGTTTGTAGGCACATTACTTGATAAAGCATAATAGAATAGAAAACCACTTGAATCCTTCTACAGAGAGATCTCACCCACATCTGCAATTGAAGCCCGCTGCTTAGGTCGGGTTGGACAATCCTTTGCATAGTGACCAAACTTGTCACATCTAAAACATTGAATGTGAGAGAGGTCCTTCTTTTTCGATGCAGGGGCACCATCAGATCCTTTATCTCTATTCCTCTTGAAGTACCCTTTCTTTTCCTTTCTTCTTTGAGGATTAAGTGGCAAGAACATGAATGTCTTCATTTGTAGAGCTTTGACCAATGCCTCTTGCAGCCAACCTTGATTCTTGTTGAATACAATCCGCTCTCAAACAATCAAACTTAGGAAGTTTTTGATCTCCCACTAATTCCTTGGATGAATGGCTCCCAAGATTGAGGAAGACCATTGAGAGCCAACATAGCAAAATCCTTATCATCCACCAAATGCCCAATGGTAGAGAGCTGATCTCTCAATTTGGTAATCTTCATGAAGAATGAGATGACGAATTCTCCTTTCGCCATCTTGATATGATGAAGCCGTTGCTTTAATGCAAGAGCTCGACTTGTGTTGTTGATCTCATACATCTCTTCCAAGGTCTTGAACATGTCTCTTGCAGTTTTCAACTTGGAGATGATTGGCACAATGTGGTCTTTCACAGAATCAACCAACATCTTTTTCGCCTCAGTGCCATTCTTCTTCCATTGTGACTTCTAATTCTCATCGGTTGGTTTAGGAACTTCACCCTCCACGAACTGAGCTAACTCATTTTCTTCCAAAGCAACCATGACTCTAACTTTCCAAGATGTGAAGTTTGATGCGCCCTCAAGTCTATCTTCGATCTTGAGCCCGTTCACCATCTTGACGATAAGATAGATGCAACAAGGATGAGAATAAGAGTGGAGGATAGCGCTGCTTGAATAAATCTGATCGCGATCTTTCTTATACCCGCTCTAATACCATGTTAGTTTTATGATCAAATAATTAAGGTAGAAATTTAATTCAAAATCAGACACAATAACACAGCATATACCTTGGGAAAACCCTCCACTTGAGGGAGAAAAACCCAGCAACAAAGATCTCTCTTATATATATTAATAATGGCAACAATTCTCTTTACAATGAGGCCAATATCCAGGACCAACTCTAGATACAATAACAGATTATAATCTGCTCTTCCTTGATATCAAAATCTACACTTAGAAAACTTTCGACCTGCTCTTGATGAAATTCACACTTGAAGGAAGGAATGAATCGAACTTGCTTGATAATAAAATGATGGAAATGAACTTGTATAAATACAAAGTGTGGGAGAGGTCGCACCTCTTCAAGAACAAGGTCGGCCACAATATGAAAAATATAATTACAATAAATGATGCAAATTACAAGGAAGGTCGGCCCAATTACAATATCATATTGTTCCCAAGTGAAGCACCTATTCACTATGATTAACTCAATAAATGAATAGCCATTAGGCTATATGAATTTATTGTTCACAATAAGGCGGAAGTATGTAGCCCATAGCTACAACACCAATAGATATTTGCCCCAATTTTTCCAAATGTTCCACAGAAAATTTAACTAACAATTTGCATGCAAACTAATTTCTATTTATCCAACAGATTATCTTGAAAATCATATAACATTAGACTGAAATAGAGATCCGAAATTAAATATGAATATAGCCTTAAAATCTTCAGTAGAACAACAACAGAAATATCCAATCATAGCCACAGAACTTACAGTCGGATTGGATAACTAGAAGTATGAATTTGAAGCACAAAGTGAGACACCTAAGTAATATTTCCAGCAGACAATGGGTTTCCGTCCACTGCCTCCAAGCTTGAGGGTTTCCATCCTCAAACCTGCTAAAAGCCAAAAGCTTCCCAGAATTCTCCAAGAGAAAATAATAATCAAGCATAAACCAAGCATACTGAAAGTGAGCCCTTGCAACACTTTTATAAGCTTCTCATAAGAGCCCATTCACCCTTTTGACCAATGTGGGATAAAACATAAACTTCCTTTTTGGCCTTTTTGATGTCTCATGTATTTTAAAATAAGGGGCCCCTTTTACTATTCATTTTCTCACTTAACTTTAAAATCACATTAGTAAAGTCAAATAATTGGATTTAACTTTATAATTTAAACTTTATTAATGTAGAGACAAATTAAACCAATGGAACTGAAATCATCTGATGATAATAACCAACTTTCCATTGAAAAGGCATTGCCATTGGAGATCACGACCCACTTGATGAATTACTATTAATAGCATTAATGACTCACTAAAAATAGTAAGTATACCAAAACTGCCTCTAGACGCCTTGGATTGACCTACAACGAAAATTGCCTAGGCCAAAAATCCTCAAGATTCCTTAAAAGCCCTAGTTAGCCTACAAAACCAAGGAGAAATAGGCTAACGACAACATCATACAATGCAAGCTAGAAAATGGGACATTACAGTCCTCCCTTCCCGAGATTGCTTGCCCTCAAGCAAACATCAATCAACTCGTTGCTCCATCCTAATAAAAACACCATACACCACAAACTGTGAAGCAACATCATGCACATGCAACAATACTCCCCAGTGAACCAAACTGGAACCCTGATGCACACAAAGGATCCCTCAACATACAGGAGAGTGTCCAACATAAAATCCTTGGATCCAAAATCCAGAATAGAAGTTTGCTATGAAAAACACCCTCAGACTTCCACTGCTCAAATCTGATCTCCACTTCACCATGTTGCAGATAGTGAAGCAACCCAATGGGACCTATCCAATACACAATGCCAAACCTGTCACCACCTGGATCCCAAAAATACCAAATCTCACATCCATCTGTCATGCGGAGATAAGAACATCTAAAAGTGTCTGTAACACAATATCTCTGTACAACTCCTACTAAACTCCCATGGATGTGATAACTAACCAAGCCATCATGCCCACTGCCACTACAACCTCATGTAAGCCCTGTCTCCCATTGAAACCTAGAAGTGGTAAACTCTGTCAGGTACTCACCAGCATGATGGTAGTCCATCCTCTAATCTTGCAAGTAATCCCCTACAAACAATTGAGTCAAATACTTGTAGCCTCTAGTCTCATCTTCTGAAGATGGTAACTTTGAGCACAAAAATGACTGGATTCCCTTGACCACGCAAAGATAATCATCATGCGTACAAAATTTTTGCATCGAATACAAATCATGTACAGGTGGATCAAAGGAAAAACTGTAAGTACTCCTCACTGTGTACACATTGTAAAACTCCTCCGTGAGCCCTGTTTGGAGTCCCTATGCACTGGAACGATCCCAAACATTGCGATTATTGCTCAACCTTGAACTAGTATCAGGAGTGTGATCGGCTTCCAACTCGAAGAGTAGATTATCATAGATCAATCCACCATCAAACTCAAATAATGGATTATTCACAAACTGCACAATCACTCCATGCTGATCTGAATCATCCATCTCTAAATCTCTAGAACAATAAATTGAATTGTACTCCTGAATCGGCTCAACAAACTGCCAATCATAATCAACTGCATGGGTTGAAATTACTGATTTGCTTCCAGGGTAGGGAAACAAATCAACATAAGAATCAATCTCCCAACTAGATGATACTTTGCATATCTCCTGTGAAGAAGATGGAGTAGTGTCGTGTGTTGTCATGCAACTCTCTAGTGAATCGACTACAATGTCACAAGATCTATCAATAATCTGCCCTACATCACCTATCATGGGACTAACCTCAGGAGAACTTGGTGCAACATGTGGTTCCCTGCAACTCTCAACCAATGCACTCATCCCATCTATATCGACTGCACCTGTAACCGTGATGGATGTAACAACATCCTCAACCTGCTCACAACCAAAATCCGTGGATACATGCTCCTCACCAACCGTTGCCATGGAAACTTAAGCTATATCTGAAAATGGTGAAGACTGTGCCAAACTCAACTCCACGGTAAGCACCTCTATCCATGACTGTGACTCTTGAAGGGCCAACTGAGTGCTCTTCAACGAGTCCATAGTCACCTCAAGCTCATGAGTGAGCTCATCAACCTCCTCTTCCTTTCCCTTCAATGCCTTATGACAAATGCAATCCCACTCGAGAAGATAATCTTTGTCCGCAAGTAGTTGTAGGTAATTTCGCTGCATTATTCCAATTGCTTCTCAAAGTGCATGAAACTCTGCAAGGGAAAGACCACTATCTCTGTGCTCATCTGTCACAGGAGTACTCCAACCATGAAGGGCCAACATTTGACGAGCAAAATCAAAATGCTCTATGGCGGTAGCAATAATTATGTCATTTACCTTAAGTTGCCCTACCAAATGATGAGGACCCTGGAACTTATCACTCCCATACAAGTTCCCTGATTTAGAATATGCACTATGATATGAGGTTGAATCATCATTGCTCACTAACTGATAAGTGGCATCATGAGTGCTATTAGCTTCACTCACAATATCATCAGTGGTACTGCTGTTATGTACCTCAAAGGATGGCTCAACTGGCAGGGTAGAAATTGTTGTTTTGACAATATCTTCACACACTTCTTCTACCAAAGCAACTGCATGTCCATCCAAATCACGATGCTGGGATTCATTGCCATTAAATAAATTTTCTAATTGGTTTTCTATGGCCTGATTTGAAAAATCAGACTCGTGGTGGCATAAATCCTTCTCACACAATGCATCATTAATACTCAAACCTTGAGTATATGTTTTATGATCACCTAAAGAATCCACACCATTGCTATCCAATTCACTAATACGATCTATGTTAGCCTCTAAAGTAGAAGCCTCTTGAGAAACCTCTTGCAAGGATGATGTAGACAAATCATTTCCCAAGGCTATCTGAATGTCTCCTTGAGTCAAATCAGCATGTCTATCAAATTCATCATATAAATTTTTGCATACCTCATCTGAACTTGAAAACACCAAATCATTCTCATGAAGAATTGTATCAACCATATGTGAAGATAATCTATCCATTCCATGTACGAACAATTCATGAGCTATAGTGTGATATTCCTTCCTTGCATGCTCAGTCTTGTGGCAAAGTTTCTAGTGTATGTCCATGTAGTCCTTGAAAGGAAGATTCTTCTTAACATATTGAGGAAGGATGATATACTCCTCAAACATGCTAATCACCACTGCTGCTTTGTCTTGTGGTGTTGGACCTTTGCTAGAAGAACGTGAAGATGATCCTTTGTAAAGTCCAAACTTTGAAAGTGAATCATCTAAACGCTGCAAATTACGTATGACCTTGCATTGTGTTTGTTCAATTTCCTTCCATGCTTGTTTATTGCAAAACAATTTTGCCATGATGATCTTTTTCGTTGTATGTATTGCGGCAACTCAGAAATATATTATAGACTCAAAAATGTCCCACCCAAGGGTGTGTAGTTTTTGGGAATGTCTCAACAACTTGTTACAAGTCTGCAATAGTTCTAATTTTTGTTCATCATCCAATATAGTCACTTTCAGTTTAAATATCCCATATGATGTAAATGCAACATGCTGCTACAAAATTTTGTCATTGAATGTAAACTCCAGCTCTTTGCACTATTGAAATATGACTGAAAATGCATGTATAGACTCAATTACAGCAATTAGGCATTTTGACAACCAGTTAACATGCAAATTTCCCTTAGCCATATATTGAACTGCAAATCAATCTTAGTTATTGCAATGCCTTTGCCCCTCGATATGGATGTCTTGCAATAATACCATGTCACTTCTAAAGTGCAGATCTGAAAGATTTTATCCTATGAAATGCAATTACAAGCTGCTTAACAGTGATATTCTCAAGATGACAAAATGCAAATTACAGTGCCAATACAATTTTAATCACACATTACTGAATTGCTAGTGAACCTAGGAATGGCGCCTTGTTACAGCAATGCATGCTTAGACGAATTCTTCCCAATATCGGGCTTCTTCACAAGACTAAAGATGTTCTCTAAAAACTCCAATCGCTGTCTTCAGGTCTCCAATTGTTGTGCCCAGTTGTAGTGATTATCTTCTGGAGAATTCTGAATGTGGTCTTTGACCATTCAGAATTCATTCATTGCATCGATTTGTCTTTTCTTTTATTCCACTACTCCCTTATGCCCGATGTGTATTGCTGCATCAGCTTCTCAAGACTTTGAAGTCGCTTTCTTCAAGGCCCATGTCAGAACCCTGGTGGTTCTCGATTCCAAACCCTAACTGATTTTGTGTTGTTTTTGCAATTTTTTGGTTTTTGAGTTTTTGAGGGTTTTACAGACAAAATAAATGCTGCGATTTTCTAAAAAAATTGCTAATAAATTCAACATAAATTCCAAATCAATGAAGTACACTCAAAATAGTTCCAAGATCATAGGCGCATCAATTATTGATCATTTCAGAGCTTTTACAATGGATAAAAAATGAACAATGAATAGAATATGATTTATTTCTTAGAAACCTGGTGGCGGCTGCAGCAATAATGATGGAGGTGGAATAAAGTACGGCAAGCATGCAACTCCAGATTAGAACCTCCAAAAATGTCCAGGAAACCAAGGCGCCCAACACACAACTATCAGATGCTGAAGACCCAAGATGATTTCTTCTGGAAATGAAAAAGTACGGCTGGCTGGTACAGACTGGTATGGCCTGACAGCAAGAAGGTACGGCCAGAAATAATAGAGGTTCTCCAAGCTCACAAAAAACAATGCAACTCTTCAGCAATCCACAGCGCCCAAGAACCAATCATCATAAACTGAAGAATAAATGTGTCCCTCTGGAGAGAAGAATGTACGGCCTAGGCAGTATAGAAAAGTATGGCCTGTTGCAGCAATGAATAAAAAGGTACGGCTTCTTGAAATGTGTGCCAGATCTCAGGTAAATAACCACTAAAAGATTCGCCCTGCTGGTAGATGTTTATTCTCTGTGAATCTCGGAATGAATAACTCAGTAAACACAAACTGTGATCTCTGTATGAAATCACCAAGTGCAAGCTTCAGCTGGTATTGCACAGCCTCAGTCTGCCTGATCTCTGAAGAGTTTTCGTTCTCCAGAAACGATCGTCTGCCAGAAACCCTAAGGTTTGCAAACTCCAACGCTCAGAGCAAAAGACAAATTAGAATAACATTTCATAATGGTTCGATTTGTCTTGACTGCAAAATATATATCCTCTTCAATAAAATTCGACCCAATGCTCTTTTTTAATAATCATTTAATAAAATGATTAAATTCGTCTTTTCAAGACTTAGGAGAAATCTATTTAATAATTGGCGCTTATTTTAATGAATAATAAATATTCATTAAATCAAAAATTAATACTTTATTATAAAGTATATTAAATACTTTATAACAGGCCAAATTAATTAAATATTTAAATACTTCAATAAAGTGACTTTAATATAAAGTCAAATTATTAAATATTTAATAACTCATTAATTACTCCTTATTTCTCCGTCAAATCAACCAACTGCTGAACTGGGTCGATTCTGAGCTGAATGGCTGAACCAGGTGCCCTGCCCGAAATAGCAGCTTCCGCCTGACCTAACTTTCTAAAAATAGAAAGTTTCCTGAAAATGCTCACTGGAAGATTCTGCGAAGGCCCAACCTGATACAACTGCAAATTGGAGCTACCAAACACTGAGCAACTGCCTCCGATGATCCTCTGCACACCCTGTCAGCCTACGAGGATCGAAATTATAGGCTAACTCCTCGACAAACAGTGTCAGCTAAAATGGGGACATGACAGCCCATCCTTTCTTTAATTTGTCTCTTTCACTTGTTTCTCCTATTAAGCTACTCTCGTGTTCTTATTTCAAGTGGCTATATTAACTCTGATGTCTCCTTATTATTTTGTCTCATCTGAAATTATCAAGCTCCTTGCCTGTCTATCAAGCTTTTCTCTTTTCGATCGGTTTGGTGAGAAAAGTCGATCCCCAATGATTATATTTTGATACCAAAGATCGTCCTTTCTAAACACCCATATAATGCTTCCTGACAACTCAACTTTAGAAACTCTGCAAATAGCTTTGTCTTTATCCAACTGGTGTTTGTCTCTTTCTCTGAAGATGAATAAAACATCAATATCTTCAATGCCACGGATTTTTCCCAATTGAACTTTCCATAATTGTTGATGATTGGGTCGAATTCTTTGTTGCTAGCTATTTTGTCTGATTGCAGTTTGCTAATTTGGCATATTCCCCAATATTCCACGATTTTGACTCAAACAACTACCGATGATTGCAAATACGAATTCTCCTTAAAAATTCAATATTCTTCAGAATAAAATGACATTCACCAAAGCCACGTCTCCTTGGAATAGAATAGTGATTTAATATTTTTGGCAAGCCCATCTCATCACTATTTTGGCTTTATCGAACTTTTTCAGTATTGTCTTCTTGCAGAGAATTTATCTTTCTGTAAGTCTTGAAACTTATTTTTTTTTATCTGCAAGTCAATTCGTCTCTTTCTGAATAAAACTCATCCTCCTTCAAAAATGCCACGTCTCACTAGAAATTTTGATTATTTTCTGAATACTGATATCTACCTAAATTATATCGAATAAAGACAAATGCTGATCTGGGGCTTTTGTCTTATTCTCAGATTTTGAAAATTGTAGAGAGTATATTATTTCTAAAAATAAACCCTCATACAATTCCTCCAATATTGTCCTCATGGACCTCATAGGATGGCAGGATCGTGGCTCTGATACCACTAAAACATCCCCTATGGATATTTGCCCCAATTTTTCCAAATGTTCCACAGAAAATTTAACAAACAATTTGCATGCAAACTAATTTCTATTTATCCAACAAATTATCTTGAAAATCATATAACATCAGACTGAAATAGAGATCCGAAATTAAATATGAATATAGCCTTAAAATCTTCAGTAGAACAACAGAAATATCCAATCTTAGCCACAAAACTTACAGTCAGATTGGATAACCAGAAGTATGAATTTGAAGCACAAAGTGAGACACCTGAGTAATATCTCCAATAAACAATGGGTTTTCGTCCATTGCCTCCAAGCTCGAGGGTTTTTCGTCCTCAAACCTGTTGAAAGTCAAAGCTTCCTAGAATTCTCCAAGAGAAAATAATAATCAAGCATAAACCCAGTATACTAAAAGTGAGCCATTGCAACACTTTTATAAGCTTCTCATAAGAGCTCATTCACACTTTTGACCAATGTGGGATAAAACATAAACTTCCTTTTTGGCCTTTTTGATGTTTCATGTATTTTAAAATAAGGGGCCCCTTTTACTATTCATTTTCCCACTTAACTTTAGACTCACATTAGTAAAGTCAAAAAATTGGATTTAACTTTATAATTTAAACTTTATTAAAGCGGAGACGAATTAAACCAATGGAACTGAAATCATCTGACGATAATAACCAACTTTTCATTGAAAAGGCATTGCCACTGGATATCACGGCCCACCTAATGAATTACTATTAATTGTATTAATGACTTACTAAAAATAGTATGTATACCAAAATTGCCCCCAGACGCGCCGGATTGACCTACAACGAAAATTTTCTAGGCCAAAAATCCCCAAGATTCCTTAAAAGCCCTGGTTAGCCTACGAAACCAAGGAGAAATAGGCTAACGACAACACCATACAATGTGAGCTAGAAAAGGGGACATTACACATGACACAAGAGCATAGAAAAGCAAGCACATGGGACCATCTTTGGGTCCATGAATGTTGATTGTAGAGGTAGGTTTTGTCTTTAAAATTAGGCTGGATAGATAAGTTAGCTTTGGGAAAACTTGCCCTAGGGAAAATGTGCATAATACAATTTTCTGTAGAGGTACTCAAAAGTTAGATATTGATAATGGTAAGCTTCAGGTGAGAAGATTGGTTTCCTTGTCTTTTATGTACCTTGTTTTTGATATGTTGATATGTGATCTTTTGTTTCTTCATTGGCAAGTGTGGGCAACAATGTGTTTTTTGTAAATAAAATGGTCTAAATGAAGATACGAAAATGTGAAGATTATGAAAATTGACATTTAATGAAAGTAAGTAGAATATCAAAACAACAAAAAGATGTGATAAAGATAAGCAAAGAGACAAAGTCTAAATAGATAAATTCTTACACTAGATAACTTCAACGGATTGCATGACCATCTAGTGCAAAAACTAATATGATATGATTGGTGAGAAGTGTGTGATGACATAGAAGGTGAGTGAGTGTGAGGAAAGCCCTAGAATTAAGCAATCAAATCTAAAGCATGTTAGAAAAGGAAGTTAGAAAAGGGGGATGTGGTCCGCTAGCAATTATGTCCATCAAGGGGAAGTTGGGAATAATTTATAAGGAGATAGTGAGGCATCACCAAGGTGATTAGAAATCACTATAATAATGGACACACTAATAGGAGTTTTCAACATTGTAAGTCTTAATTGTATAGCAATAAATGGCTTGGGCTAACTAGTAAAGTAGTAGCTACATCCCATGAAGGCTAAGATGTGATGAACCACACTCTGGACTTGACTCAAAACCCCCAAATTTAATTTGGAATTTTCTTTGTAACCAACACAAGGTGGTTGGAAAGGTTTGCTCTGATACCACTGTGATGTGCCAAACGCTCCGGTGATCCACTCTGCTACCACTTTGCTACCACTGTAGTGATATGCTCTGATACCACTGTGGTGAACCGTGCTGAAATATTCCGAGCCAAATTTTTTCAAATTTTCAATTGCAACAAGCAAAGCAATCCACAGTCGTTAGGGTTAGCTCTAAACCAGAACGATACTGAAACAACTCTAACCAGAATGTACACCAGTATCCTGATGACGGCAAGGTGTGAGCATTGGTCAGAGGATCTGAATGCAAAAACAGAACTGGAAGGAACTCTAACCAAGAATGGCGCCGATGATGGCGAGCATATGGTCAGAGGATCTTCTACCACTACAAGTACTGAAAGGGAACTCAACACCAAGTATGTGCTACCCAATCCAGTATGGAGTTGAGGCGACCATATGGCGGAGTGTAAGAATTACAATGCTATGAAAGGAAATAAGCAATGATGCTGAAAATACTCGACGTCAAGAATGTGCTTTCCAGACCGAGACGAATGGGAGCTACCATATGACGGAGATATAAATTATTACAAAGCTACTTCAGAATGTAAGATAAGCATTACAAATCAGAATTAAGCAAGATTAAGAACTGCTGCCAGTACTACTGTTCAGCTTACAATATGAGAAGAATTCGCCTGCCAAGAGCATGAAGTTAGAACAATTCAACGAACATCTAATAAGAGGATTCTCCTTGCTTAATGAAGATACCAAGACTGATTTCTTCACTTAAGAACCAGATTTAAGATTCTGATTTGTACAGATCTGCACTTTTAAATGTAAAACCAGCATGCCTGTAATCCACTAATTTGCTCATATAACACCCTAAACAGACCCAAAAGACTTCAAGTTTGATGCAATGGACCTATAAAATGATGGCGCCTAGTTCAGTTATAAGAAAAGGCAGCTAAAAGTGGCTATTAATTAATGGCATGGATCCCAAGGCACTCCAGAAAGTGCGCCCTACAAGGAATGACGAATTTGCATTATAAAATCATCAACTTCATATTAAAATCTGCAAATATTCATGAAGGGTCGCCTCCAACAGAGAAAACCAATGAGACAATACCCAGAACAACACTTTTTGTATTTTTTGACTTGTGATTAAAAACAATAATCTGCTATGAGGAAAATGCAATTCTAGAATCTCACTAAAATGCACAAATCTGAACTACAAAGCCACACAATGACAATGATGCAGAAATCTTGATACAAAACACTTAGACTATACTATCTCACCACTAGTCGCTATCTTTCAAGCGAGAAGCAATGCCTAGCTAGGAGACTTACATTCCTCGAAGCAATCCCACAGCCAATCCGGCAGCATAACATTCCTGTAGATAAAAGATACCTCAAAAGAAGAGAAGGAACCTTCTTTATAGAAAGAAGAGAAGACTCCGGAGCCTTCTAGAAGGTGCGCCCTAATCCCAAGCTGCTTTTAGGTTTAAACTTTGACCCAAACACTTTCTTCCCAATGACGTACTTTCCTTGTGAAATATTAATCACTTCTCTTTTTTTAAATAAAATATAATCTCCTTCAAAAAGGCGTCCATTTTCCCTTTGAGCAATTATGAACTTTAGAAATATTAAAATATTTCCTTCATGAGAAAATACCCCTCAAAGTCCCCTTCTTTAAAACAACTGTTAAGTTATAACACTAGGCCAAGGGGTATTTTAAAAATAAAACATTTTGACTTAAAATAACTTATATCTTCGAAATGAACCCCTTAAGCCAAAAATGAGAATTACCCAATGAACTGCCAGAAGAGAAAAGTTGACTGAATTAATGCCGACTGGACCACTGCTAAAATTAGAATTTACTAAAAATAGTAAATTCCTGAAGATGCTCAGAATGCCAAGAAAAACATACCACTGCGAAGCCCTCTGAAAACCCAGAAGGAATCCAGAATCCAAACACCCAAACTCCAACAAGCAAAACCCTGAATCTTCAAGAGAACCCATCAAACAGCCGGAAACCCTAATTCTGCCACTAACTAGCCGACAACACACTGGGAATATGCTACCAATCACTGAAAAGTGAAGAGCTAAAAACGGGGACATTACACGTGCTCACTGCTGATTTGATTTCACTTCGTTTAAAGGACTGATTTTTTGTTTGTAATCTGTTGTTTCTTGTTTTTTGTGTTTTTGTGGTTTGATGCCAATGATTCAATAATTTCCTTACAACCATATGCATATAAAGAACTCAAATTAAACTAAACTTAGAAGGATAACTTCAAAGGAACTCAATACACTAGTTAAGAGACTTCCTTCATTACAATAGAGTGCTAAAATTATATATCTTTCATACATTTCAGAATGAGACACCATTTTCAACTAAAGACAAACTTGCAGCCAAAATGCACTGTGAACAGTGCTTGCTACAGTACCCGCGCCCACCAAAATGCTCATACAAATTAAATGACAAACTTCCCCTACCGATTTCTTGATGAAAAAGCTTCTAAATAAGAGGGCGCCCCTTTTAGGAAAGAAAGTAGCAACAATATGAAGGCGTTTTTCTTACTAGAAGATGTAGAAACCCTCACATGATGGTGGCTGGCTGTAGATGTTAAAATCAGCTTTCAAAATCATCCAAAATGCACATAACTACCTCTAGATGGCGAATGGAGATGCTGGCAGCAAAAACCCTTCCAGAAGATGCCTCCAACAACTTGTAATCAGCAAAATATGGCTCCAAATGCAGCAACAAGAAAATAACCAGCACTTTAGGGTGGTCTTTCACACCTTCAAGATGCCAAATCCTAACTACAAGCCCCAAACCAGGCTTACCCATTGCTGAAATTGAGAAACCCTAGTTTCTCTCTTCCACAATCTCCAACTCCCAAGTTTCATTCAACAAAAATATCATCATAGCATGAAGAGGTCGAACTTTCTCTTTGCCTTTTATAATTTGTCATTGAAAACACTATTCATTAAAATGGCACTATTCACTTAAGTTATTTCTTTTTCACTTTATCAGTGAATAGTAACTGCAAAATATAAAGTGACCCCTTTAACAAATAGACACATGGTCCCTAAGCCTGAGTAAGTGAAATAAATGGTGAAGATCAATATTCTAAGCTCCAATAACACGCCAAACGCGCAAATTCACCACGTCACCATACTCCAGATACCAATACTGCCTTTTACCGACCAAGTGCCCGTTCAAGTGACCCTCTATCCAGAACCACTAGCCTACGAGGATCGACATAATAGGCTAATCCAGTGACTCTGATGCTCGTGAAAGAATGGGGACATTACATAAAATATGTAAAGTAAAGGTACCTTTCCATGATGCTTTTTGCATGAATGATGTATGAGAGGACTTCTACCCTAGTCTAATGCTATATTGCACTTGAAATAACATTCAACTCTATTGTGAGGTCAATTGTAGAATTTGAGCTTGTTGTACCCATACAAAACTTTTGTGCCAAGTCAAGTTTTAAAACTAAAACCTATCATTTACCTATGCCTAATGTACTTTAAACCTTTTATGCTTCTCATTTCCTTGCCTTTTGTTCTTTTCTGATCCCTTGCAAGATCATGGAATGAGGCTCTTGATAGCATTGGTCTTGATGGAAGAAGGAAAGTTTTCAAATTGGAAAATTGGCTAAGTCATGAAGAAGGTACATACTTGGGAGCTAAAGATGCACCTTACCCAAAGGGTCATTTGATGAAATCAAATGGTTTTGAAATGTCATTCAAGCATGCACTTGGAGACTTAATGGTGTGTTGTATAGATACATCTATTGCTCACTTAAATCAAATCCTCTTCATTCAAGCATGTTTTAATAATGAAGTGCACACCACAATAAAAGGAAAATGACTTTCAATATTCAAGTCTCCCTAGAAGATTAGAGATTTTTTTATGTGATGGAATGCAATTTATGAAAAATTTGAAGTCTTGAGTGTTGGCATGTGCCTAGAAAATAGTGCACACCTCATAACTAGCAGCATTTTGTTTACTTTTTCATCTCTAATGGTTACGCGTGCTTGAACAAGGCATCTTCACATGTGGACAGCAGTAATGATGTGTCAACATTAAGACCAAAGGCGCATGTGGGATATTTGACACATGCCAATCAAAGGCATAATGCTTAGATGTGTGTCAAGTAGGAAGCACATGCCTCCTAACTAGCAACAATATTTGTATTTTAAGAAAAAAAATTCCCCTAGTGTTTAGGCCCATGCTAATACAAATGAATGTGATTGCAAATGTGTGGGAGGTTGAATTTGGCCTGTGTTAGGGAGATTAAAAGTCATCAATCCAAGGATAGATGTTTGTTTAAAATATCTTGCAAGCTATGTACATGCGTGATGGGGGTATAAAAGATTTTGAAAATCATCTATAACTGCTTGTCTAGAAGCCTTTTTATTCTTCACCATCTTCAAAGAGAAGAGCATATTCGAGGATTTTCTATTTTAAGATAGAGCAATTTTTAGCATGAGAAGCTTGTGCTATTTTTAGCGTTCACTATTTAAAGCCTAGAGTTAGCTATTTTTTAGATCTCTTGCCCTCAAAGAGATGTGAACATTAAGTTATGGTTTGTAATAAATTCAATCTATAGCTTAATTGGAGGTTGCATGGTTTTAGAATTAGAATCAATGAATAGGATTAATTTGGATAGCAAAGTGTAGTTGATTCTAATTCAATTACTTCAAAAAAAACTACAATACAAAACATTCAAGTAGTTGTAGTTAGGTTAGAAGTGCAATTAATTTATTTCATTTATTTTCATGCAGTTGTTTGTAATTAGTATAAATATGTGCCTTTTTACACTTAACTTGATGAATAGTAATTGTCAAGCCTACAATTAGTGAAATTATTGTTCATTGAGTATTGTGATTGTTAATCAAAATTCAATGTTTCTTTTTTCAATAGAATTTTTGAGGCCTAGCTTGCTTCTAAGTGTCTATTGAGATGTTTTGTTGTGTGCCGAGGTATATTAAATAGCTCCTATCAAATTTGTAAGTTTTTTATTGTAGGTCTTTTTAAAGCAAGATATCATGGCTTTGTAGTGAGTCCTTTATTTACTTTACCAAAGCCATTCTGTTTTATGTATTTGTCTATTTAATCTAAATGTGTACTTGTATTGTTCAGTTTCTACATTTTGTTGAACACACAAGTGTGTAGCTATTGGAATTTCTTTCAACCAAAAATCCTAAAAATATCTTATGTAGTGTTGATGTGTTGAATTGCCTTGTGCTCTAGATTAAGAAAGCAAAACTTAGATTTTATTTAGTTTGTTTATATTGTATACTCCAAACCACCCAAAAAATCACTATAAATATTGTAAATTGTGAGTACATATTGTTCGATTTAAGTTAGTTTTTTAAATATATAGGGAGCTTCCCCTTCTAATTCAAAGAGCAGTTTTACTGTGCATTTGTTTTGTTTTGTGTTGCATTGAAAGGTGTGAATTAAAATGCTAACAAAAACTTTCAATTAGGATAGGGAGCATGCCAATGATTATGTCATGTCATGACATTTGACTTTTTCCTTTCCTTTGTTTTTGAATTTTTTTAAATGTCATCGTCCACATGGATTCAAAGGGCTAACAATAGGTTTATAAGATGACATCACTAGGAAAGCATACACCTAGTCACTATAGAGAACCTACAAATAATGACACTTCTAGATATTGCTGTCTTTGCACCTTATCAAAGAGTGCACTCTTATTTGTGACCTAGGTGTGCCTCAAGTGGGAAGACACGGGTGTGAAATAGAACAGTGAATGGTTTAAATGGTGAAGTATGATGGTACAATGATGGCATTGTAGTAATTGACCACAAGAAGAGTGAGCTGTTTTATAAGAGACTAGGAATATGATATGTGTTTGAATATATCTATTGTGCTATGATAATGTGTATGAATATGGGGGCAAGCTCAAGGAAATTGGAGAACTAGAGTTGGAAGTAATGATGGTAGATTGTGAATGCAGGGCTATGATAGGACTAGCACAATCATAGATGTGTAGATATGCCCAATAGGGAAAATATAAGAAAATATTAGATAAACCTTAGAGTGAAGAGGCAAGAATTGTCCAAGGAACTCAAAGTGAAACCTAGGGAAATAAACTCAAGAGGGAGACAATTAGATATTATATGAATCATCTAAGAAAATGAGAATGGAATTGATGGGAATAAACCCAAGAGGTATGTTGGTGAGAAATTTTGTATTCTCATGAAAGCGTACAAAATTGAGATTTCAACCACAGCACATGAGTTTGAACTCTCCTAATTAAGGGAAGGCTCCCCCTTTAACTAAATAAAACTAAAAGGATAGGACAGCAATCGTTCCTCTTGTTTCAGGAAAGATTACGCTCTTCTCTCTTCACAGAAAAGACACAGTAGATGTTACTAAAACTTATTACAACAGCTATGCAGTGAAATTAAGAGAGAGGAAATAAAGTTTCCTGAAAGCACAAAGACTTCCGTTATTTCCTCCGGGACAGGAAAACAATTCGATAAGCACAAAGTCTTGAAGAATGAAATCCTATCAACCTTTTTTTTTTCAGAACGATTACTTTATGGAAATATACAACATAAAACAGCGTAAAATCTGTAACTATGAAGTATCTAATAACTATTCTAGATGAGAGTTAATACTAGCACAAAGACTTGCAATTATTCTCAATTTCTAACACTAACTATGAATTCAATTCTCACATTTACAGCACAAAGTCTGCAAATATTTAAATCGAATCTCTTTTCAGCAATCTTCAACAATTCTCAAGTAATCACAATATAATAAAACAAGGATTCAGCTCAAAGTCTGAAATTCCAGCTTCTTGATATCACTTGAAAATTCACAATATTCCACTATAAAGCTCAAAGACTTTATGAGTACAAAATTCTGCAGAGTTTTCTTGCTTGCTAAAAAGATAAAGATTACAATAGACCCCTCAAGTATTTATAGGAGGAGGGTCTGAAGAAAAAGGTGGGAGGATCTCAACAAACTTGAGAAAATCTCTCAACCGATAACTAATTGCGATTGACTTATTCAAAATTACAATCCAAATTGTGATTTGTCTTGTAAGATTTTACATGTAATTACATTTTCAAAAATTGCAAGGAAAGAACACTTGCAATTGCAAAATTTGTTTTTACACATATATTGTCGAAAGTAAAATTACATAAAACAATCTAAAACTTTTCAATCTGTTTCATTCCTATCTTTGAAAGATAAGAATTTGCTGATGATGGTCTGCAACTCATTTGGATCTGGACCCAACGTGTTCTTGGCCACTGCAACTGTCTTCAAAATTACATCAAAGTATCTGATAGTTGCCAATCTATGCTCTTCATAATTAGTTTGCATTTTCTCAAGGATTGTTTGATGATTGACAAGCTTTTGAATCGAATCCATAGAAAACTGCTCTGATTCCATTTGTTGACGAAGACTGGCTGCCATTTCTGAAGTAACTGAATCAGCTTCAAGTAATTCATCTTCTTGATTTAAAACCGTACATGAGATCTTCTCAAAACTTGAAAGAATATCCTGCTGAACTTCATCATTCATTTCTAAAGTGGCTTGGATATCTTTGATAAGATCTTGAATGGCCAATGATCTATTTGTCATAAGTTCTTCAAATTCTATGTACTTCTCTCTGTTTGGCAAGATTGAATTGCTGCATAGAATTTGTAACTTAACTTGATCTATCTCATGCCAGATTTTTAAATCCTTCTCAAGTGATTCCAAACTCTGCTTGAAGACTTCCAAAGTTTGATTCAGCTTTATCTTTGCTATTCTGACATTCTTGAGAACTTGCAACGTCTTCTCAATCATTGGAATGCTTTTCTCAATCAGCTGAGTTATCCATGAATCAATTGCTTTAGCCTTTTGTGCAATTCTTTCTAATTGTCTAACTGATTCATTTGGAGGAGCTGTAGATAGAGAATCAACTGCCTCTGATGATCCTGTAATCCTTTGAATGACTGAAACTAGCTGAGCATTGTCTTCTTTGAGCTTTTCCTTTTTAGTTAAGAGTTCGTTATAGCTTTGTGTCAGAATTGTTACTGAACTCTGAGCATCCTGCATCATATTAGCATGAGTCTGCTTGCCCAATTCGACTCTTGTGAATCTGTAGTCAGATACCTGCATTTCTTCATGCGGTTTATCAACTAAGGGCTCTGCAATTTCAGCATATTTCATTCTGTTGCTGTCAACAAAAACTTGTGAGACTGTTTTAGCTTTCTTTGCAACCATCGGTCTTGATTTCTTCAATTTTTGGAAATCAAAAATATCAGGAGACACTGCTTGTTTCTTTCTTTTGGGAGCAACTGAATTCAACCATGGAGGAAGATCCAAGGTTGTCACATCTAAAATAGCAACTGTAGTCTCTGTAGAAATAGCTTCAATTTGTGATACAACAGAAATTCTCGGAGGTGCCTCGGTTTGTACAGCAACAATGTTTTGCTCAGAAGACAAATTACAACTAGAATTGGCCATGAAAGAATCAAAGCTTGTTACAGATGTATCCATTTCTGGAAGTCATTTCTGACATGGCTGGAAAGATTGGATTGATATCAAAAATACTTTTGAAGTTAGTAGGCAAGTTCATCATGGGAGTATCCGTTACAGATGAAGACTGATGACAAGTCTCTTGTGGTGGAATAGAAGGAACAAAAACGGTGGAAAAGGAATCAACATCACTGTCGATAGGGGACATAGGAGATATGACTGATTCTGGTATCAGAGCTTCAACGTGAGGAATTATCTCACTTAGAATGGTAGAGGTCTCATGAACCTCGTCTTCTTCTTGCTGATCTAATATCTGAATCTGCATTTCATTGACTTCCTCACCCTTTAATGTTTCCCTATCCAATGGTTGTTCTGGAGCTCTGCTTACTTTCAGCTTGATTCTGGTACTTGAAGAGGAAGCTCCTTCTTTTGATTGTTCTCTGATTTCTGATTTCAATCCTCTAGGACCAGCTGGGTCATCTTCAGCTCTAACTTTGATTTTGATAGTCTTGACACCTATGCTTTTGAGCCAAGAGTTGGTGTTCGCCAAGACTGATTGAAATCTATCAAAGATAGAGACGGATTCCTTTTGAGACCATTGAATTGCAGGAATGGGAGCATTAGCAACTCCTTGTTCTTCGTACTCAGGATCCAAAATCTGCCTATCATCAATTACTCCCTCTGGAATTAAAGTCAGATTTAGATCAATAATTTGCTCCAAAGTTAGCCTGCAATAATCCATTTTGTATATATCCTTTTCTGTCCGGAGGTCTGCCCAAACGTCTTCAATGCGGTGAACATAAGTGAAGGAGGCTCTTTTTATTTTATCCTTCATCCTCCTGTAATCAAAATCCACTCTAGCTTGGAATCTCTTCAATGTTATCTCCTGAAGTTCAGTTTCCATTGCTTTGGCTCTTGAAGAAGTTGTCAAAGAATACCTGCCGATTACCAATGGATTATGTGAAGAAATACCAATTCCAGACTTGTGTTGTATAGCTTGACGTGAATGAACTGCCATTAACTGCCTTCCCAGCTCCATCAGAATGATCTTATCAGTTGGATATCTTGGGAGCATATAAGGTTGGTCTTCAAAGCATCCAACTCTCATATAAGTGAATGTAGGAAATTGAAGAAACAAGCAGCCATATTGATTTACCTTATTCCAAGCTGCCTCAGATACCCTGTTATTTACCAACTCTTTGTCAAACAAACACATAAAATAACCATAGAAGGCATCTTGAACCCTTCTATAATGCGCTCGACTTGGAATGAAAGTCAGCTGATCATAATATTTCCATACAGGCACCAACGATCTGTCACCTTCAGGAGATAGGCCTGGAAAATGCCTCAAGGAAGCTGCTATATAAACCAAATATGAATTCATATAGAAGGTAAGGGTGGTAGGAACCTGTGCAAGTTGTTCACACAAACAGTCACTAATTATTTCTCCCCAGAATATTGGGTGTTGTGCTTTTCTAATAACAACCATGAACTTATACATCTAGTTTTCAAACACATTAGAAACCTTCAACCCTGCTATTCGGCTCAGAAGAGTGATCATATCATTAATTTCCTCTATGAAATCAGACCGATACAACTTGGGTATACGGGTGACACAAGGTCGTGATTTGAGAAGCCATTTAGAGTTGATATGTTTAATACAATCACTCTTTTTCTGCTCAAAATGTCTGTGAGCACTCTTCAATGAGATCTCTGAATATGTAGTTGCATCAGGAACTCTGAAAACTCTATTGATTGTTTCAGCATCAAGTCTGATAACTACATTACCATCATCATCCTTGATTGTTCTGGATTGTCTATCAAAGCATGCTGCACATGCAAGGACGAATTCTGGTTCTAGGGCAGCAACAGGAAAAGAAGACACCAAATGAATGACTCAGCAATTTTTGCATATCAGAAGAAGTAGATTTCTCAGCTCTGCCAAGAAATTCAGACATATCAACATGCCCGATTTCTGTGTCTTTGATCTCGTCGATATTTGAAACGACGTGAGACGGAGAAATCTCATTCTGATATTTGTCGAATTTATACTTCATCTTTTTGCCTGCTGGAGAAGTTGGTTCATCCGTCATTGAACAGGAATCTGCAAGACTGCGGTGAAAACCCCATAAGGTCAGAACATCATCAGCATCAACGTGAGTGGACATGGCGAAACTCTGTTGTCCCTAATTTTTGACTTGCTAAAAATTGGGATAACCTATTAAAATTTTGATAAAATTTGAAGATTTTCTCTTCTAAGGCACATTTTACGAGGTGCAAAGGTTAGAAAATTTCAATTTTAGGTCTATAGTCCTTTGGGTTAGCACTTTTTACTCACCCTCGTCCGTTTTCGTGAAATTCTGAGTCATTTTTAGTGTGTTTTTGGTCAATTTCGGGTTTTTGGGGCATCACTGCAAGTAGGGGTTTTGGTTTCCTATTGCAATTACTTTTTGTTTTAATTTTAAGTTGTAGGAAAATTTTGGCTTAAGAGCAAATTGCAAAAACTTCCAAAAATTCCGAAATTGCTATGGCTTCCAAAAATCCCGAAATTGCAAAAAGCAAAATTGCTAAAACTTCCAAAAGTTCCGAAATTGCTTAAGTGACTTAAAAACCCGAATTTGTTTGAAGTCTTCATTTTTGACAAAAAGCAAAATTGTCATATGGCTTTAAAAACCCGAAATGCAAGTAAAAGGCATTTTTGAAGTTTTACAAGTCATTTTTCAATTGCAATGAGGATCTAAAAACCCGAAATGCAAGTAAAAGGCATTTTTGAAGTTTTACAAGTTATTTTTCAATTGCAATGAGCATCTAAAAACCCGAAATGAGTTTTGCAAGTGTTTTTGTGAATTTTGTAGCTTGATCTTGCTCATATGTACCCCGATTGAAGAGATTTTGGCATGAAGAACACTTGGCAAGGTCTGCAATTTTATTAAATTCCTCATTTTTGCTCTACCATTGCCACGTTTTTGCAGATTTAAGTTTGTTCAAGGCGCCTAGGGTTTTATTTATTTATTTATTTTTCTTTATTTTGGTTTGTAAACTCTTGTTAGAGGTATGTTCTTTGTTTCTTTTTATTTTTCTGTTTTTGTTGCTTTAAATCTTTTGTTCTTGGGTTGCCTTTCTATGGAGATTAAGATTGCATATTTAAAAAAATGTATGGCTGAAAATGCGTTTTTCCATTTCACAAACCCTTCATTCATGTCTCTTTCATACACCATCATACTTCATTCGCCCTTCATTCATAAAAAACGTTTTTCTCTCTCTTTCATTCACCTTTCCATTTCACTTTTCATTCACTTGCCTTCATTTCATATTCATTTGCCATTACCATTTTTGCTGTCAGCCTTCCAAAACCCGAAATTCACTTGTGAGCCCATTTTTGCATCAAATTATCCCTTCCCTTGTCAGTCTTGTTTACACATATGATCTATCAAACCAATAAATCAAGGCATGGGCATTGTTTTATAACAATTTCATCTTGAATAAGGTGTTATGGGTTCTTTATCAGTGAACAAAAGAAGAAGAGATACAACAATAATTCATGGAGCAGCTCGAAGGTCAATAATCCTCATGAAACCATCTGGGGACAAAGTGAATCAAGCATGGAAAAAGGACGCAACGAAGAGAAGAACTTCCTAAAGAAATGGCACTACTCCAAGCCTGTGATAAGGTTGAAGTTCGCCAAGGATACAAAGATCATTAAGAATGCAAATTCTCGTTCCAAGTTCGAGATCTCTTCACCAATCCTGAATACTTCAAGTTCTAAAATCCTGAAGCAGCATGAAGATCATCACAGATGAAGGATGATGTAGTTAGAGTCGTGTCTTGGACACTTAAAATAATTTCAATTATGTATTTTACTTTCGACAAAGTATATGTAAAAACAAGTTTTGCAATTGCAAGTGTTCTTTCCTTGCAATTTTGAAAAATGTAATTACATGTAAAATCTTACAAAACAAATCACAATTTGGATTGTAATTTTGAATAAGTCAATTGCAATTAGTTATCGGTTGAGAGATTTTCTCAAGTTTGTTGAGATCCTCCCACCTTTCTCTCCAGACCTCCCTCCTATAAATACTTGAGGGTGTCTATTGTAATAGGGATCTTTTGGCAATGCAACAAAATTCTGCCAATTTGTGTATGCATTCTAAGACTTTGAGTTTAGATGTAAATCAGATTGCAATCAATAAAGAAAACAAATTGCTTCCAAACTTTGTGTTGGTACAAATTGTGATGTGACGACATTATTTGGAATTGATTGTGAGTTTTGTGGTGTTATACAAGGGAGATTCAAGCTCAATTCTGCAGACTTTGAGCTGCTTATTGTGTTTAAAGTTTTAGATTGGTTTTCAGATTTGATACTACAGACTTTGAGCTGTTTGTCACGTTTGAAGCTATTATAGAATGCTCAAACAAAGGGGGTAACTTGCAGACTTTGTGTTGCTTTTATTTTCTATTTTGAGCTGCTACATACTATACTTGGTTGATAAGAGAGTAAATTGTCAAAGACTTTGTGCTTTCAATTTGTTTTCCCGTCCCGGAGGAGCAACGGAGGACTTTGTGCCTTTATGGAAACTTTGCTTCTTTATTTGTTTACTTCATAAATCATTTATATTTTCAGCTGTGATTCTTTTCTGAAACAAGAGAAAAGAATAAGTGTCTTTTCTGGAAAAAGAGAAAAAGACAGAGTTTCACCCAGATTTAGAATAGATTTATAATTAGAGTGTATTTCTGAATTGTTAAAATAGACAGAAAAGGGGGAGCCTTCCCTTAATTAGGAGAGTTCAAACTCACGTGCTGTGGTTGAAATCACAATTTTGTACGCTTTCACAGGTATACAAAATTTCCAACCAACAAACTCAAACCCTAGAACAATGAAATGGACTTTGGAAGAAAGATGGAAGGCGAATGAAGATGATTTGGGAATTAAAATGGAATGGTGGCAGTCAAAAACAGCGTGCCTCTTCTTGAAACAGCAAGACAAAGAAATCTTTTAGCTTGGATTTGGAATTTCGTCCAAAAAGGTCAACTTTTGTGCTTTTTAAGGCAATTCGGGTTTTTGAGTGACTTCAACAATTTCGGAACTTTTTGACACTTAAGCAATTTCTGCTTTTTGCAATTTCGGGATTTTGAAGAGCTTTGACAATTTTCACAAAGGCAATCGGGATTTTTCAGAAGTTTAACAATTTTTGCTTTTTGCAATTTTGAAAATTGTTATTTCAATTGCAAATCCCGAAATTGTATTTTTGAGCTAAAAATCCGAAACGAGACACAAAGTGAATATTTATTTTGGAAAATGATAATGGATGTTTGAAGCATAGTCCCGACTGGACGCGAAGTTCCGACGCACGAAGCCCCCTCGGCCGCCTCTAGGCGTTGCTGACGCGCGCCAAGGCCGTATCGGACTCGCCGGACGCGCCAAAGGCCGGACGCGGCGAGTCCCGACTCTGGGACGCGGCCACGGCAGCAGCGGCAAGGCCAAAAAACATTAAAAACTCTAAATTTTTTTAAACTGTTTTTTGAATTATATCTTCTATTTCGCCCTAAAAGGGCACTCATTTAATTCATTTGGCAAAATAGGAGAAGAAGAGAGAGTTGTGAAGAAAAATAGGAGGAGAAGAGAGGGCAACCAGCAACTTGTTGAAGAAAAATCCAAGAGCATATATCATTTGGGGAGCTTCATACCAGCAAGGAGGTGCATTGAAAGCTCATTACCAGTGATTTGGAGGAGTTTCTATTGCATTCCAAGCTAAATCTAAGAGGTAAGTTCGATTTTAATTGAGTTTTTTTGTGTTTTTTTAACAAATATTTCATTGTAATTTGTAAAATTCACTATTATTTTGAGTTTGCATATTTTTTTTTACAAACCCTACTTGCAACTTAAATAATTTTAGAAACCCTATTTTGTGCAGCCACATTCATTTGCAAATCATACCATATTATTATTTTCACAATGTCTCATACCCCAGTCAGAAAAGACCCTGCTTGGAAACATGCTGAAATCTTTCCCGGAATGAAAAAAGGAGACGCCAAATGTTTCTATTGCAAAACAATATATCATGGAGGCATAAATCGATTAAAATATCATCTTGCACGCATACCCGCCCATGATGCAGTGGGTTGCTCTGTAGCACCTCCTGAGGTTGTTCGTGAAGTACAGGTGCAATTAGAAACTTTTGAAATGCAAAAAGAATTGAAAAAGAAACAGAAGCAGGAGTTGTTGAGTGTTGGAGTTGGACAGGGACTTGGTGCTGTTGGAGATGCTTCTTCCATGCCTCCATACCGTCTTAGTGCTAGTGCTTCTGGTAGTGCTTCTGTTTCTGCATCAGCAATGCCTATGCGTACTCCTAGTGCTGGTGGCGCTGCTACTGCTAGTGGTAGTGGCAGTGTTAGCATTGGCCCTAGAGTTCGTAAATCTAGGGTGGACTCATATTTTGTACCACGCACTACCCCTGGTTCCCAACCGTCGCTTGAGAGCATGGGTTGGAACAAGGACGCACATGATGCAGCCAAAAAGGCAATTGCAGACTTTTGGTACTACTGCACCATTCCCTTCCATGTAGCCAGGTAATTTTTTTTCGTTTAATTGTTTTAAAATTTATATTTAAATTTTAGAATCTAGATGTATCTCATTATTTCATTATCGAATTCAAATTTTACAATACTTATGTAACTTATCAATTTATGTATGACATGTTATAGGTCACCTTTCTGGCAAAACATGGTTGATGCGATAACTATATGTGGGGCGGGGTTCAAAGCCCCTAGTGAAGATGAATTAAAGGGCCCACTTTTGACTCAAAAGGTGGCAGATGTGAAAGCACAATTACAGGAGCAACGCAAGCAATGGAGCATGATTGGTTGCACCATCATGACTGATGGTTGGACTGATAGGAGAAATAGGACGTTGCTTAATTTCCTAGTTTCCTCCGGAGGTAATTGTTCTTCCTTCAATGCATTGGAATTTGAATTTTATTTAGTGAATCACATAATTTAATATGGCTGATTTATGTTTTTTAATTTATTGAATAATTGGTTTTGTTTTTTTTTTCAGGTGACACCGTCTTCATTAAGTCCATTGATGCTTCTGGCCAATTCAAAAATGCCACATACCTATGTGAGGCCATAGAGGACGTGATAGCTGATGTGGGGGAAGAAAATGTAGTGCAAGTGGTGACAGACAATGCAGCAAATTATGTTGCTGCTGGTAAATTATTGATGGAGAGGCACCCTACTATTTTTTGGACTCCATGTGCCGCCCATTGCATTGACCTCATGTTGGAGGATCTTGGGAAGCTCCCATGGATCAAAACATGTGTGGAAGCAGCAAAAAACGTTTGCAAATTTGTATACAACCACACATGGGTGCTTAACCTTATGAGGCAATACACGGGGTTGAGGGAGTTGTCTCGTCCTGGCATCACCAGGTTTGCAACAAATTTTATCACGATGCAATCCTTGATTCGGTCAAGGGCAGCTTTGAGGCGCATGTTTACTAGTGAGGAGTGGTCTTCCTCATCCTTCTCTACAAGCACTGCAGGGATTGCTGTGGCTGATTGCATTTTTGATGAGCAAGGTTTTTGGACACCAATGGATGAGATTGTGAAGGTAAAATTTAATTCTTTATTATGTTCTAATTTTTAATCATATCTTACTTTTATTTGTTTATTTTCATTCACACTTATTTGTGCAACATGTTTGCACTTTGCAGTTTATTGAGCCCTTGCTAGTTCTCCTACGAGTTGCAGATGGGGAGAAGCCCGCAATGGGCTACATATATGAGGGCATGGATAGGGCCAAAGAGGCCATTAGATCAGTTTATGGTGGAGTTGAGGAGAAGTATCGTCCCATTTGGGATATCATTGATAGGAGATGGCAAAACCAACTTCATAGGCCCATCCATGCAGCCGCATGTTTCCTGAATCCGGCCTTCCAATTCCACCGCGATCTCCGTGCAGATAGAGAAATTCTTAGTGGGCTCTACACGACATTGGAGCGGATGTTGCCTGCTGTTACTACACAGGTGGTGCAGGAGATAGATGCCTTCACTAAGGCACATGGAGACTTCTTTGCACGTCAAATGTGCAAAGATAATAGGACAACATTACTACCAGGTAAAAATATATTTAAGGGCATAATTTTCATCTCTTTATATTATAATTTATTATTAAATGTTGAACTTGAACTTGAAATTTGAAATGAGATTGATTTTGTTTCTTTTTCTCATCTCAGATAGCTGGTGGAATATGTTTGGTTCTGATACACCGAACCTGCAAAATATTGCCATTCGTATATTGAGCCAGCCATGCAGTTCATCTGGTTGTGAGCGCAATTGGAGTATGTTTGAGCACATACACTCCAAGAAGCGCAATAGATTGACAGTGGAGAGGATGAACGACTTGGTATATGTTCATTACAATCTTCGGCTCAGATACAGGAAGCTTTTTGACCATGACAAAACCCCGATCAATCTAGACGAGGTTGATCCACAGTCTGAGTGGACCACTGAGGCTACAGATGCAGTCTTTAGTGATGAGGACCTTGATTGGGTGGACCAGGCAGAGAGAGAGGCCGAGGTTGTAGCCATGGCTGAGGAGGAGGCTAGAGCACGAGGAGACATAGCTACTGGTGGTGAGAGTGGTATGGGGACTCAGACACAGGTAGAGACTATGGCTGCAGCTGCAACATCATCCAGGCCCTTTAGACGCCTTCGTAGGAAGGATGCAGAGTCATAGAACATTTTGATTTGATGTCATATTTCATATTTCATATTTGTATGGAACATTTGATGTCATGGATTTCATATTCCATGAGTTTTGTATACATTTGACTAATTTTATATATCTAAGTATGTATTTCCTTCAGCAACGCAACTACAATGTGTACCTTATACTTATGTAATCGTTGTATACTTATGCATGTGATCAAATTTGCTTTTATTTGTGTTGTATTCAATAAAGGGTGCTTGAAACAAGTTTTAAATCCTTAAAAATCTCTAAATTTCTAGGGTTTTTCAACTTTTTTTAATTTTGCCGCGTCTGCGCCGCGTCCGCGTCCGGAGTTGCCGAGTCCCGCGCCGAGTCGCCCTCGCCGAGTCTGAGCCGCGTCCGCGTCTCGTTACTATGGTTTGAAGTGACGAAATGAAGTGAAAGGAATGAGCATAGTATATGAAAGTTTATTGCTGGAAATGGATGGTGAAATAGAAAAAATGCGTTTTTATCATAAGGCAGATTTAGAAGTGAAAAATGCATTATGTATGGAAGTATGGAGGTATATGAAATGAAATGGTGAATGAGATGGAATATATGGAGTATGTGTGAGGCGAATGAAGTGTATATGAGAAAAATGAAAGACGTATTGAGAATAAGGAAATGCGTTTTTGAATGAAGGCGAATGGAGGCAAAGGAAAACGTGTATTAGAGAATGATAAAAACGCGTTTTCAAATGAAGGCAAGCTGAGACAAAGAAAAACGCATAACATAAAGATAACCAATGAAGTAAAACGCGTTTTTGAAACTAACAGAAATATTAACAAATATATAAAATCGACCATGGCAAAAACAGAAGAAAAACGCGTAAAGAATAAAAATGCGTTTTCAAATGACATTGGAATCTAAAACAAATATATATATATAACAATGACGTTTTTAAATGTAAAACAAAAAGCATATAAATGAAAAAGACGTGAAAGATAACTGAAAAACGCTTAACATACCTGGAGTGAGTTGTATATGCGAAAATACAGAGACAAAACCCTAGGCGCGTGCAGAAGTAAAGAGGACGATGGTTATTTACTGGTAAATATCCAAATTTCGAGCATTATAGTCGACAAAAACTCCATGAAATGGGGAAATAAATGCGAAGAAGAATTCAACCAGCTCGAATTTGAGAAGAATCGGACTTTTCAGAAGCTTTTGCAATGAAAAATGACATCAAAGACATAAATCGGGCTTTTTTTGAAGCTTTACATGCTTTTTTAACAAAATCGGGTTTTTGAAGTCAAATAACAATTTCACTTTAAGCAAATTCGCACTTTTTAGATGACTTGACAATTTTCATTTTAACAAAAATGAATACTAATGAAAAATTCGAACTTTTCAAGTCATTAAAGCAAAATCGGGTTTTTGAGACATTTTAGCAATTTTGCTTTTTGTCAAAATATAAAAACTTAACAAATTCGGGGTTTTTTGAGCACTTAAGCAATTTCGGGTTTTTGAGAAACTTTAGCAATTTTGCTTTGAAGTCTAAATTTCCCTATTTGCTGAGTTGCTCTGAAAACCCGAAATTAATGAAAAAGACACCAAAAACAACTCAGAAATCGACGAAAACGGAAACGTAAAGGGGAAAAAGAGTAGCCCAAAGGTTAATCAACCTAAAACAGAGATTTGCCGCTCTTTGCACCTCGTAATACGTGCCTTAGAGAAGAAAAATCTCAAGTTTTAAGAAAATTTTGATTGGTTACCTAAATTTTAAAACGAGTTAAAAATTTAGGATAACAAGGTAAAAGAAAGTTATCATCTTAGAAAACCAAAATGGAACCAATGGGGTGAACCCAAGACAGAAAAGAAAAAAAGCATCTTAGGAAACCAAAATGTAACCAAGGGGAATAAACCCAAGAGGGAGAAGATAAGAAAATACAAGATAAATCCAATAGGAGAAGGATAGGAAAATGTGAGATAAATCCAAGTGGGGAAATATGATAATAAATAATGCAGTGGAGAGCACAAGCATGTTTATAAAAAGTAAATTGTGAAACTAAAGATACACTCTATATGAAAATATAAAAGTGATGTTATGTGGAAAAACATATAAGAACTCATGTGTGTCTTAGAATTGAGGGTATAGGTCTTTTGATATAATTTCCTTGCTAATGGCATCAAGGGAAATTATAGGCTGAACAAGTGTTGGAAAACTCTGTTCAAAGATATTATGGCACAACTATTCACGGGGAAGGTGTTTTGTAGATTGTTGTGGGTGGTGAGATGGGGAATGCACATGGAGATGTTCTTCTACTTTCCTAAACTATCTAATATGTCGTTCATAGGCTCTACAATCATTTGTGGAGTATGAACAGTATTTATGCCAATAGCAATGGTGCTCCCTTTGTTTGGGGAGGTGAGAAGATTTTGATGGTAATGAGTGGTCATGAGAGTGATGAGAATGGGAAAATGACACTCTTAGGTTTTGGAGTTGTCGATAGGATTGACTTTCTTTTGTAGCATTTGTGGCAGTGTTGTGGAATTTGCAAAATTGCCATTTTGGAGATAGATGTGGATGTGTTTTTTGTTTCTGTCTCAAGTGTATTATGTTGCAAGGCTAGGGCCTCTTATGTCTTTGTTAGGCATTGAAAGATTCCTTCCTCAATCTGATATGAATTTTCTGATTTTGGTTTTTGTTGGAGTCTTTGACCAGCGTATAGAATAGGTTTTTGTTTTGTTTGTGTTTTTTGTTTTTCTGATTTTTTTGTGTTTTTCTGAGTTTTATGCAAAATGCATGACATGTACAATGCTGATAAAGGAAAAATAACCAAACATGCAATGATTCTATTAATTAAAAGACTAAAATTACATAGATATGGGCCAATTGCAACATACCCATTCATCCAAAGACTAGGAAATGACTTTTTACAAGGCTGCAACTGAAATTTCGGGTCTGATATAACCCTGATACAACAAATTCAAACTCTCCCAGCTCTACAGATGACTACCCACTTCGTTTCCAGGTGTCAGAGGAGTTGTGCCATTGTTGTATGAAACTTATCAACTCCAAAACTTCAAAAACTTCACATAGCACTTAGGGTTTGAAGCCCAAATGCCAAAAAACGGTGCGGCTGCCTGTGCAACTGCTGAAAGATGGTAGAAATGTCCTCTAAAAGGACTGATCTGCAATCTGATGTGAATTTTTGTCCTCAAAATGGACTGATCTGCAATTATAACCCCAAATAATGCTGCCAACTCCACACTGAAGCTAGATAATATTGAATCTTGTCACCAGGAGAAATGGGTTTTCATCCAAATCTCCAAATTCTCCTAGAAGTTTGTGTTCCTGGAAGCTCCAAGCTCTTTAAACCCTCAAGTTTGATGCTGCTTTCAAATTGAAGTCATAAGAATGAATCCAAAATAGACAAAAATGCATTTCTATCTTCTCCAAGAAGGGTCACCCCTTTTTGGGGTTACTATTTGGCCTAAAAATTCATAAAATACATTGAGGGTCTAATTTTACATTTTGAACTTGGCCCCCTTTTTAAAACAACTTAAGTTCTAGGCCCCCTTTTTATAACAACTTAAGTTCTAGGATGGGGGTGCACTTTTCACTATTCACTTTCTAATCTGTTGTTACTATTCACCTTTCACTATTCCATTAAAGCCAACTTTATTATTTCCAATTTATCCCTGGCTTAATCAACTGAACTCAACTCTAAAAGGCTCGAACAACTCCCAGCATGTAATGACCCTGACCCCTTGGTGCCAAGATTACTACGAATATCTAAGTTTGACAATGATATTTGGCAAACGAAACTATTGAGCAGATCATAGATGAGTTGTTGATTTAGAGTAATCTAATACATTAACTTCAAATGAATATCACCCTTCCAATTAATTTGCAATACTTGAACAAAATGGACACAATTATCACTTTACTGAGGTGTATTTGAAGACTCCTTCACATAGGCAGAGTGAAACATTTTGTTAAATAGTTCTTTCACAGGCATCACCCAAACTGAACTGTTACATCACATATCACTACAGTCTCTTGAGATATTACCAAATGCTTTGGCATATGAACAGATATTGCCAGAAATATTTACTCCCAATTATAATGGCCTTTCATATAACAATTACTAGACGCATATATATATGCAGATCTCTCACACACAGAACATTAATGTCAATGTACAAGAATTGCAAAGGAAGTTATTTAGGAAACTCTGTATTATCAAATCAGACATATAATAGCATACCCGGGATTGATGCGTGATAGCTTTGATACTTCGTATGATCAGCATTTTCGAGTATTGCTAGCAACATAAATATATATATTTGATAGCGCTAGGACTATGATCAATACACAGCAGGGACAATTCCGTCAAGGGAAAACAAGATCATTCCAAGATTCGTTATGGCTTCTGCCTCCTTAACTTTCATCATGAATGTTCACAAAATCATTCTCGGGCAATCCCGACAACCCTTCAACCAAATTGGTAGATTATAACTTGCGATCGCAAATGCAAATCACCCCGTATCAAACATACTTTCCAATACTATGGGAATAACATCAACGAATCTCCATTCATTGTTATGTGAAGATACGCGGCCGTTAATCTTCTGTGTGAGCCGTCGAGGAAATATGCGTTCTCGTGAATATGCCCGATATTACCTGTGAACGGATGTGATTCAATAGCAACTTTTATATTCGGCTTGCCCGTTATTGGATGGCGAAAATATTGATATGTCCATAATGAAAACCATGGTGGATGTGAACAGAGGTAAAAATCAATAATTCCGATACTCCTTACACCGAACCGTTATACATCTCACGGCACCAACAACAATGATCTTCTGCACCTTATTATCCGCTGTGTGTAAATGTCTGTCATCGGATGTGTATATGTACTCCAGCATTACAATTAAGACAACCAGGTCTATGTCCAGGGCCTTGTATGATCTTCCGCACAATGATAAAGAGCAGAATGACTTTAGTATATTACTACGATAATCTCCTAGTATCATCCAACCTTGATTCCCAAATACTCTGTGAATGAATCCAAAATGTAGTAATCGCCACTTTAGGGTTTTCGTCCTTTCATGACTAGGAATTTCCTGAGATTTTCCGTTCTCAGTTTTCCAAAGGTCCAAAACCAAACAATACTTAATCTTCGTGATGATCTTCTGTCGGCTCTCAAAGCCATATAACTTCGCCAGATTCCGTTATTCCAACCAATTTAATTACTTGACTTTATAAAGCTAAAGTTCTCAACATAATATTTTATAAAGCCAAATATTATTAATTAATTAAATAAATAAAATGCCTTTTAGGATAAATATAGACAATATTAATATTTAATTAATTAATCAAATTCTTAATTTGGCATATGAAAATTGGGGACATCACAGTCCTCCTTTCCCGGAGATTGCTTGCCCACAAGCAATCGCACACCAATCCGCTGCTCCACTCTGTTATACAAACCATTAAGCCACCAGAAGCAGCTCACCAAGATCCATGCGGTCAATGTAATCAACCATGACAATACCCAGATCCCAAGCCAATCTCAAAAACATTGCTCTGCCAATTTGCTGCACCAATCTGTTATTACTCACCCTGTTATGCCGCAACAACCAGTGAAGCACTCAATACAGCCAACAGATCCCTGGATCCCATACTGTAATAACTCTGTCATAGCACACCAACCTGTGAAGCACTCTGCTTGCCAAACAAATTTCTGGATCCCACACTGCAATAATCCCGATATGCCCAAAATTGTGAAGCAACGCATCAAGATCCAGAAGAAATAATGCACCAATCATGACAAGGCCAGGATCCCAAATTATCCTAGGTGCATAATCAATCATACCGATCTGCCATGTGTTGTTATAAACCAGGACATCAAATATCCAACTGAGGACCTCACTCCAGAAGAAGCCACAGATACCTCTAATGGCAGAAGGTGATAAAAGCTCATCGCCATGTCTACCTCCATCATGGAAAGGATGATGCAAATCCCTCCGGCTTCTCCAACCAACTGCTAAAAGAAAATTCCATTCAACAGGAGGAACTATGATCATGCATGCCCCATTAACTCCATATGCATTATAAGAGAGTAGTGAATCAATAACCTCGCCAGGAGTGTTAGCATACTCAAACAGATTTGAACCAGCGGTGCCGCCATTCACACATCCTCCTTCATAAGCTAGTCTAAAGGATGTAAACTCTACCATGCGAGCCTCTAGAAAAGGTAACTCCTCAAACTCACCATGAAAATTCAAAGGTTCAACCAAATCTGCCCTATGGAAATCAATATGTGCATATGAAGACAAGATATTAGTGGCTGGTCCACTAATTGTATGCTCAACTTTACAATCACATCCCACACCTGAAACCCACATATCATTTGCGCCATTAGGATCAAGAGCCTCCTCATCATCCCACTCAAAGAGTGGATTATCTAAAGTTAAATCAGCACTCAACTCAAAAAGAGGGTTGTCAACAATGGTTGAATATATATTATTAACTTTTTCATGACCATAAACAACATACTCGTGAGGATGGGAAAGTAAACTGCTGTTGTCCCAAACCAACATTTGGGATTCCTCCATGCTTTCTTTGGAGTCACTAAACACCTCCAAATCTTGATCTTCCTCCTGGTCCTTCCAAGAGAGAAGTGGTAGTGTCTCACCTAACTCAACATCAAATGAAGTCATCAAACTGCAAGATGTTTCCTCGTGAAGCTCCTCAATTCTTCCATCAATTTTTTCACATTCCATGTAACTTGCATTTTGCATCCTGGTAGAGGCTGCTAAAGAAGATGCATTTTCATATTTATGATGAGGCATATTCAACTAAAGATGAAGATCCACAATTCCCCAGTCTTGTATGCCCACTTCTGATTTTTCAACATGCGTAGTAGTGATGCCACTTTGAGAGTCAAAGATCACACTTGAAGATGCATCCATACAATTGCTTTTGGAGTCCAAACTATCACTATCCAAATCAACCTCATGCTCTTCATCAATTGCTGATACAAAATCAGACTCTGAGCAATCTGAATACTCATCAAGCTTCTCATGGATGACTTCACTGTAAGGTTCATGTGATGACAAAGGACTGTCGGCCAAACTCAAGAAATTAGAATCGTGTTCATCATTAGACTCTCCATGGGTTTCCGTACCTTGCCTATTGTTCGAAGCTACAAACTCTTCCTTCACATCTTCCACCATGAATGATGGGAGAGCATTGTGGTCAATCAAAGGAGCACCAATAAAACCCATACCTCCATAAGATTTATCAATTGAAATCTTTATGCCACCCACTATAAAACTTTTGCATTCTTTTACAGATGCCACATGCGGTTCTTCTAGTAAGATTACACCAGATTCTATCCTTTTGCCTTCATGACCCAAATCTACCTGTCTATCAAATTCTTCACAGGGATTTTTACAAACCTCACCTGTAGCCATCATATCTACGTTCTTTCCTTGTTCCAAACCATCTTCATCAAATTGTTCACGCTCCATGTCTACTTGCTTTCCTTGTTCCAAACCATCTTTATCAAATTGTTCATGCTCCATGTCTACTTGCTTTCCTTGTTCCAAACCATATTCATCAAATTGTAAACGCTCCATGTCTCTGCCATTGACTTCTCGCTCTTGCAAATTGGCTGCAACACACAACTGATTTTCTGCTTTGCACACTGAATTATGAGCCTTACTCAACTGAAGGCGAAGATCAACAATTGCCCTATCTTTGTCCTCCACTGATTTGACAGCCATGTCTCTATCTCTTAGTAATCGCAAGTAATCTCCTTTTATGAATTCCAACGCTTCTTTGATGGACCGCAAATGTGTATGAGAAATACTAGTTATCTTTCCTGTTCGCCTTTCCTCAATTTGGGTTGACCAGACGAGGTCTTCAATTTTTTTATGAGTATCATCCATCCTTGATAACACTTTCACAATCTTTTCCTCCTTCAACATAAATTGAACTTCCAAATCTTCCACTACAAGAAGTTTTTGTTCAAGGCTGCCATGCACTAACTTTTCTGATTTGTCTTCACGTGTAAAAATTTTGTCAACATTGAAATTTTCCCTTTCACTTGAGGACGCATTACACTCATCAATGAAATATTCCGAGCCAATTTTTTTCGTTTTTTCAAATTCAAATTACAATCAATGCACCCGTTAAGGTTAGAAGATAAACCAAAACGTGCTGAAGCAACTCTAACCAGAATGTACACCAGGATCCCGATGTGGGCAAGGTGTGAGCATTGGTCAGAGGATCTAAATCAAATTGCTTATGCTGTAACTCTAACCAAGAATGGTGCCGATGATGGCGAGCATATGGTCAGAGGATCTTCTACTCTAAGTGCTGAAAGGGAACTCGACACCAAGTATGTGCTACCCAATCCAGAATGGAGTGAGGGGCGACCATATGGCGGAGTGATTACAAATAACAATGCTTGAAAGGAAATGCTGAAAGCTGAAAATACTCAACACCCAGAATGTGCTTGCTAACCCAGAATGGGAAAGTAGCTACCATAGGGCGGAGATGTAACTATTACAAAATACTTCAAATGAAAGTGAGCATTACAGGACAGAATTGAACAAGACTGGAAATGACTGCCAGTACTACTGTCAGTTTACAGAAATAAGAGTCATTCGTCTGCCATGAGCATAGAAATATGAAAGCTTATCATTACATCACAAAGAACTCTTCTTAGCTTGGCTAGAAATGCCAAACCAATAAACTTTTCAATGATCAAAATACAATTCTGTTTTTTCTGCCAAATCTGCACTTTTTGAATTAAAACCAGCAGTCTATATGATTCATTCATATGCTCATATCTCCCTCTAATCTCATCCAATTAACTTGAAACAAAATGCAACATTCCCTAATGATGATGGCGCCTAAACTCAGACACTGAAAACTGAGCAAACAGCAAGATATTATTTATGCACGGAATTCTATGCAAGCAAATGGTACGGCTTCATGAAGAGGGGCGATCTGCTCTAATAAATCACAGCCATCTCTAAAAATTCTGTAAATTAGAGGAAAGGGGCGCCTAGACCTAGCAATGAGAATGGGCTAATACCCATAACAATATTTTTGATGTTTTTTGACTTATGATTAAAAACATGAATCTGCTGTATCAAATAATGCAATATGCTGAAAACCACTAATATGCCAATCAGATCTAACAATGCAATAAGCTGAATACAATGCACAAACTAAATGCAACTCACAAAATAGACTGAATCACCACTAGTTGTTGTCTTGCAAACAAGAAGCGATGCCCGAGCTAGGAGGCCTTCATTCCTCGAAGCAGTTCCAGAGCCAAACCGGCAGCATAACGATACTGTAGACCAAAGATGAGAAATGAGGCTCAAGGTCTTCCTTTTATAATTTCCTGTTGACTTCACGAAACCCTAAAATCCACTTCAAGGTCAAAACCCTAATCCTTTCTCAAAGATGGCGTCCTTTTCCTTCAAAGCTCAATATTGACATTTAAATAAATTCAATATTTTGATAAATGCGCCCACATTAAGCTTGCTTTGACTTTGGTAAATAATAAAATAATCTTTAATGAAGGCGCCACCCTCAAAAGACCACTTTTCAAAACAACATGAAGTCAATAGACTAGGCCAAGGGGTCAACGTTAAAATATAATATTAAACGTGACTTTTAATTAAATGACTCAACTTATCTCTCCAAATGTGCCCTGAAGCCATTAATGAGCAAGTCACTGACCAGACTGAAGTAGGAAGTCAACCATGCTGAACCCAACTGAAAAACTGCCAAAAATAGAATTTACTAAAAATAGTAAATTCCAGAAAATGCTCAGAATGCCGAAATGAACATGCCACTGCGAAGCTCTCTGAAAACCCAAAAAGAATCCGCCATTGAATCCACCAACTCCGAGCAAGGACATCCTTAAAAATAGGAAACTCTAATTTTACCTTCCGACTAGCCTTCGGGTTTCCAGAAAAAGGCCAACGGTCACTGGAAAGATCAAGTTTGAGAAGGGGACATTACAGTCCGCCCTCCCCAAGATTGCTTGTCCTCAAGCAATCGCAAACCAGGATGCTGCAGAATCTCATCACTTTCCCAAGTCGCATCCTCCATAGGCAGGTTCTTCCACTTCACCAAGTATTCTCTGATGGTTCTTTTCCTCAAAGAACGTTCTCTGAAATCAAGTATCTCCTCTGGAATTAGAACCAACTGTCCCTCTTCATCCAAAGGTGGCAACTGTGATGAAGCAACCACATTATGTCCAAGTGCCTTCTTGAGGTGAGACACGTGGAAGACATTATGCACTCTGCTATTAGAAGGTAGCTCTAACTCATAAGCTATAGCCCCAACTTTTCTGATGACCCTGAATGGCCCATAGAAGCGAGGTTTGAGCTTCTCAGCTCCACTCTTCTTGAGCGTAGACTGTCTATAAGGTTGTAATCGAAGATAAACCATATCCCCAACCTCGAAAGAACGCTCAACACGCCTCTGATCAGCATACAGCTTCTGCTGATTCTGTGCAATCTGCAAATTATCCTTCAAGGATTTCATGATGTTTTGACTTTGCTGCAACAAATCCTTGGCTTGGGGTGCTTTGCTGTCACCAAACACCAAATCGGCAAAGCTAGGTGCTTCATATCCATAGAGAGCCAAGAAAGGAGACATCTTTATCGACATATGAAAAGAAGAATTGTAGCAGTACTCGCTTATATGCAGCCACTTGACCCATGCTCTTTGCTGCTCTGACACATAGTTTCTCAAGTAGCCTTCCAACCACTTGTTCACTACTTCAGTTTGTCCATCTGTTTGGGGGTGGTAACTAGTGCTTGGAGTGAGCACAGTACCACTCATTCTGAAAACCTCTTGCCAAAAAGTACTTAGGAACTTGCTGTCCCTATCACTTACAATGTTCTTTGGCAACCCATGCAGCCTAAACACCTCACGAAAAAACAGATCTGCAACTTGGGCTGCAGAAAAAGAGCTGGTAATGGCGAAGAAATGAGCAAATTTGGTTAATCTATCAACTACCACGTAAATACAATCCTTCCCTTGGGCCTTGGGCAGCCCTGTGATGAAGTCCATCGAAATGCTTTCCCATTTTTGATTGGGAATTGGAAGTGGTTGCAGCAACCCGGCTGGTAGTGTATGCTCATTCTTATTCACTTGACAAACAGGACACTCCTGAATGTAGCGTTGTACTTCTCCTTTCAATCCCTTCCAAGAAAACCTTTCTCGGATCTGCCTATATGTCTTGAAAAAACCTTGGTGACCAGCAACCGGAATATCATGAAAATTCAAAAGAATCTTCTTCTTAAGCTTAGAATCAGTTACCAGAAAGATTCTCCCCTTATAGTGTATCAATCCCTCAATCACCTTGTACCTTTCATCATGAAAAGTACCCTCAATAATGCTGGTTGCAAACTGATTTTTGGCATAATCAACAAGCAACATGTCTCTCCAATCTGCAGTAAGCTCACACAATGAGCTAAGATGGGGTCTTCTGGATAGAGCATCAGCCACGATATTATTTTTCCCTTTGACATATTCAATGTCAAAGTCGTAAGCTTGAAGCTTACTCACCCATTTTTGTTGCCTCTCGTTTAGGTCCTTCTGATGCATGAAATGTTTGAGGCTATTGTGGTCAGTCTTAACCACGAACTTGTTCCCCACCAAGTACTGCCTGAACTTGGCTAATGCATGCATAATGGCAAGCATTTCCTTATCATAGATGGAGTATGTTCTTTCAACACCCCTTAGTTTTCTGCTCTCAAACACAATAGGGTGTTTGTCTTGCATCAGGACAGCCCCAACTCCTCCACCTGATGCATCACATTGCAGCTCGAATGGCTTGGAGAAATCCGGAATAGCCAGAACCGGACACGAGCTCATGATCTTCTTGAACTTGTCAAAAACAATTTGAGCCTTTTCTGACCAACAAAAGGCTCCCTTTTTGGTGAGATTAGTAAGAGGAGCAGCATTCTGTGAATACCCCTTTACGAATTTCCGATAAAATCCATAAAGACCCAAAAAACCTTTCAACTGAGTCAAGTTCTCTGGAGGTGGCCACTCAACTACTGCCTTGATCTTTTCAGGGTCCACCTTTACTCCCTCAGCACTGATTATGTGGCCAAGGTACAGTAACTCCTCCATCCCAAATTCACATTTGGATGCTTTTGCGAACAAACTCTCAGATTCCAGGATACTAAGCACTTCCTCCAAGTGCTTGAGATGATCTTCCCAAGTCTTGCTGTAAATCAGAATGTCATAAAAAAAAATCAACACAAACCTCCTTAATTGATTCTGAAAAACACGGTTCATGCAAGACTAAAAGGTAGCCGGAGCGTTAGTCAACCCAAATGGCATGACTAAGAATTCGAAATGGCCATAGTGACATCTGAAAGCTGTCTTCTCCACATCAGATCCCCTCATTCGAATCTGATGGTAACCCGATCTCAAATCAATCTTCGAGAAGAACTTGGCCCCATGTAGCTCATCAATGAGCTCATCTATTCTGGGAATGGGGTATCTGTTTTTGATGGTGCTTTGATTCAAAGCACGATAGTCCACACACATGCGCATGGTACCATCCTTCTTCTTCACAAGAACCATTGCAGATGCAAAGGGACTCTTGCTTGGGCGAATGAAACCCATCTCCAAGAGTTCTTGAATATTCTTCTCAATCTCATCCTTTTGCCTCTTTGGGTACCGATATGGAGTTGTAATCATCGGTTTAGCTCCTTCCTTGAGCTCTATTATATGTTCTGAACCCCGTTCAGGTGGTGGTCCAGGAGGCAAATCTGCAAAGACTTTGCTCTTCTTCGTGAGTAGAGACTGAATATCAGGAGGATGGTCACGTTTAGTCTCAACAGGACTATCAGGCAGGATCATGCATTCTGCAACCCACTCAGCTTGATCGTGACGGATCAGCCTTGCCATTCTTTTGAATGACACAACCCGAGGGCCACCATTGGGCATTCCTCTTAGAACTATCTTCTTCCCATCGGATTGAAACTTGAGCTCCATAGTCTACAGATTCAAGGAGATCTCCCCAAGAGAACGCAGCCATTGAATGCCTAGGACGGCATCAGTATCTCCGATGTGGACTACATAGAAGTCATCCTTGACTTCGTAGTTTCCCAATTGCATGGTCATGTTCGAGATTTTCTTGGTGCAGGAAATATGGAATCCATCGGCAACCATGACCTTGAACCCTTCAAACTCCTCTGTTTGCAGCCCCTTCTTTGCTACCACAACCTCATCAATGAAGTTATGTGTTGCTCCAGTGTCGATCAAGGCAACGATTCGCTGCCCTTTGATCATCCCTCGAACCTTGAATGATTCGTTTCTTTGGAAGCTAGAAAGCTAAGCTAAGACTCCACCACTTTCCTTCTCATCTCCGAACTCTTCTGGAGCTCTATCTACTTCACTTTCTTCAAAATCAAATTGCTGGTCAAAAAAATCAAAACTACTTTCACCAGCAGAATAGTACTCAATCTGCAGGGCTGATCTTGAGACCATTTTTCCCTACATCGAAACACAACCCCTTTCTTCTGAGTTCAGGGTCTCCGGATCCAATCTTGTAACATGGGGATTATGATGTTTGAACTCCTTGTGTTGAGGTCTCAAAGGAGGTCTATGCTGAGGTCTTTTCCCTTTATCCCTTTTCTAAAAGAAACTGAAATTTTGCCTTAGGAGCAGCCCACTCCATGTTTCTTGCCTTCTTCATGGCCTCCTGTAGGGTTGGTGGATCAAAGGCTTTAATCCAACCTTTAAGTGGTTCTATCAAACCTTCACTGAAAAGAATTACCAATCTCCTCTCCGTGATTCCAGTCACCATGACTGAGAGTCTCTGAAACTTGTAGGCATCAACTGTGCCATATTGTCAATGTCTCGCCATCGAAATGAATTCCTCATATTGTTTTTGATGCAAACCTCTTTATTCTCTCGATGATGAGAAGTCTGGTCCCTCTATCTCAAGTGATAGACCCTGACCACTTCGTCCCTAGGGGGATGGAGTACCACTCAAAAGCCAATCATCAAGGTGTATTTAGCATTGCTTTGATGATGCTGTTTCTACCTTGGGTGATGAGCTATTAGTTATTAGCCCCTGTTTATAACAGTCCTGGCGAACTTAGGTCATCGGTCAAAGTGGAAGGTATTAGTTGGGAAGCCAATATTAGGTCTTTTTAGGAAGTCCTTAATAGATGATTAATGTCTACCTGCAAATTATTGATTTTAAATGATGCTACTCCGATAGGAATATCAAGGCACTGGTCTAAGCTAAAATTCCACTTCTACGGTCCCTATCCGCAAGACCGCCATGAAGCCCCAAAGCCAATGTTGACAAAATAAAATTTTTGTTACACATTAACTTTTGAAGAAATAATAATAGTCTTTAAATGCTCAAATCAGGTCAAAATTTGGCTGTCAAGCTTGCATGGGGGTTAAAACACAAATTTTTAATTTCTGACGAACTTATCTCTAGTTAAGTACATCCACAAGATGGCTCAGGATAGTGGCTCTGATACCAAAATGACTGCGAGACCCTGAAAACCCAAAAAGAAATCCGGTTAGTTTCCACCAACTCCGATGCAATGGACATCCTTAGAAAATAGGAAACTCTAATTTTACCTTCCTGACTAAAATGCCTTTGCGGGATGTAACTATTCCAGAAAAATTAGCCAACGGTCACTGGACAGAAATCAAGTTTGATGAAAAAGGGGACATTACAATCAACCATCTCAGCTTGTGGCATGCATTACGATCTTCCCTCAAGAATGACTAGACAGAGTTGTGATCAGACAATTGTTCATCATTACAAGAATACTTTCCTTTTCTTGAATCTTTGTTGATACATCAAGATGTTTCTCAAACTCTTCATTGAAAAGATTTATGCCGTCCGATTCCTCAGGGTTTTCATCCAATGAATAAACCCTGAAAACAAAGCTTATCATTACATCTTCTTAACTTCCAAGTAAGGAATTAAAACCAGCACTTGAATCTTCGTGATGATGGCTGCAAAACTGACGGCTTCATGAAGATAATAAATCACAGCCATCTCTAAAAATTCTGATTGAGGAATTCCGCCGAATTTTGATCAACAGTGTTTAATGTTTAAAACCTGTTTTAATTTTCAAATATGCCTTTTTCCCTAACTTGCGAATTAATTGAAAATGATCAGCCGAATGGGCCAAACTGAAAACTCCGCCATTGAATCCACCAACTCCGAGCAAGGACATCCTTAAAAATAGGAAACTCTAATTTTACCTTCCGACTAGCCTTCGGGTTTCCAGAAAAAGGCCAACGGTCACTGGAAAGATCAAGTTTGAGAAGGGGACATTACAATCAACCATCTCGCTTGTGGATGCATTACGATCTTCCCTCAAGAATGACTAGACAGAGTTGTGATCAGACAATTGTTCATCATTACAAGAATCTTTCCTTTTATCTTCATATACATCAGCATGTTTCTCAAACTCTTCCTAAAGATTTCTGCCAACTTCCCTTGTAATTTCACTATCCTCTTCCTGCATCAATAAATCATGCACTCCTGTACCTGTAGGTGTGGATGAGACATCAGAGTACTTAGATTCCCTTGAAAACAATCCACTAAACCCTGCAAATCACGGTTTATCTTGTGATGTGTTTGAACAAACTCGTGATTGAACCTTTCCTGTGATCGAGCAAGGTCTTTTAATATTTTCTCCACACTAACCTATTTTTCCTCTGCTGGCATTGTAGATAGGAAGGTAGGTAATAGTCTTCCATTTGAATTCTAACCATTGTTGCAGTCTGTAGTTAAGTACCCACAAGATGGCAGGATAGTGGCTCTGATACCACTGTAATGACCCTGACCCCTTGGTGCCAAGATTACTACGAATATCTAAGTTTGACAATGATATTTGGCAAACGAAACTATTGAGCAGATCATAGATGAGTTGCTGATTCGGAGTAATCTAATACATTAACTTCAAATGAATATCACCCTTCCAATTAATTTGCAATACTTGAACAAAATGGACACAATTATCACTTTACTGAGGTGTATTTGAAGACTCCTTCACATAGGCAGAGTGAAACATTTTGTTAAATAGTTCTTTCACAGGCATCACCCAAACTGAACCGTTACATCACATATCACTACAGTCTCTTGAGATATTACCAAATGCTTTGGCATATGAACAGATATTGCCAGAAATATTTACTCCCAATTATAATGGCCTTTCATATAACAATTATTAGACGCATATATATATGCAGATCTCTCACACACAGAACATTAATGTCAATGTACAAGAATTGCAAAGGAAGTTATTTAGGAAACTCTGTATTATCAAATCAGACATATAATAGCATACCCGGGATTGATGCATGATAGCTCTGATACTTCGTATGATCAGCATTTTCAGTATTGCCAGCAACATAAATATATATATTTGATAGCGCCAGGACTATGATCAATACACAGCAGGGACAATTCCGTCAAGGGGAAACACAATCATTCCAAGATTCGTTATGGCTTCCGCCTCCTTAACTTTCATCATGAATGTTCACAAAATCATTCTCGGGCAATCCCGACAACCCTTCAACCAAACTGGTAGATTATAACTTGCGATCGCAAATGCAAATCACACCGTATCAAACATACTTTCCAATACTCTGGGAATAACATCAACGAATCTCCATTCATCGTTATGCGAAGATACGCGACCGTTAATCTTCTGTGTGAGCCGTCGAGGAAATATGCGTTCTCGTGAATATGCCCGATATTACCTGTGAACGGATGTGATTCAATAGCAACTTTTATATTCGGCTTGCCCGTTATTGGATGGCGAAAATATTGATATGTCCACAATGAAAACCACGGTGGATGTGAACAAAGGTAAAAATCAATAATTCCGATACTCCTTACACCGAACCGTTATACATCTCACGGCACCAGCAACAATGATCTTTTGCACCTTATTATCCGCTGTGTGTAAATGTCTGTCATCGGATGTGTATATGTACTCCAGCATTACAATTAAGACAACCAGGTCTATGTCCAGGGCCTTGTATGATCTTCCGCACAATGATAAAGAGCAGAATGACTTCAGTATATTACTACAATAATCTCCTAGTATCATCCAAACTTGATTCCCAAATACTCTGTGAATGAATCCAAAATGTAGTAATCGCCACTTCAGGGTTTTCGTCCTTTCATGACTAGGAATTTCGTGAGATTTTCCGTTCTCAGTTTTCCAAAGGTCCAAAACCAAACAATACTTAATCTTCGTGATGATCTTCTGTCGGCTCTCAAAGCCATATAACTTCGCTAGATTCCGTTATTCCAACCAATTTAATTACTTGACTTTATAAAGCTAAAGTTCTCAACATAATATTTTATAAAGCCAAATATTATTAATTAATTAAATAAATAAAATGCCTTTTAGGATAAATATAGACAATTTTAATATTTAATTAATTAATCAAATTCTTAATTTGGCATATGAAAATTGGGGACATCACACAGCAAGGTTCCACAACCTCGAAATGGGTCCCCTATCCATACTACTAACCTACTGGAACCCTTGTAATAGGTCAACCTCTGCATCAGATCTGAACGCCTAAGGAAGGGACTTTACAGGCATGGTTGTTTTCTATAAGATGATCAAGTGCTTTGTGCTATTGGTAATATAGGGAGTGATTATATGAAGACATCATTTGCATAGATGGTATGAAGGTAGCATTATGTGATAGGGTTGGAACTTGGGATATTGTTAGGAGAGATGGGATTCTGATATAAGGGATCAATGCATCAAAACAAGAGGAAAGATGGATCATGTTAATGCTCTGGTTAAAGGTGGTTTATTTGTGTTGTTTGTTAAGAGAGTCTTTATATCACATAGTTTCCATGTCTTCATTGAAGCTAGGCTATTTTGATTTGGACAATGTTTCAAGAGGGATGGACCAAGTGAACTCAGATTTGCCATGAGTAGAGGCTTGATTTTAATTTTTAGTTTTTTATTGTTTTTGAGACTATTGGTTTGGCTGGTTGTGTTGGGACAATCAAAGAATGTCATCAAGCTGGCTGATGATGTTTGTAGAGGAGTGTTTGATATTTCAATGTCATTGGTAGGATTGGTGGAGTAGAGGCTTGATTTTAATTTTTAGTTTTTTATTGTTTTTGAGACTATTGGTTTGGCTGGTTGTGTTGGGACAATCAAAGAATGTCATCAAGCTGGCTGATGATGTTTGTAGAGGAGTGTTTGATATTTCAATGTCATTGGTAGGATTGGTGGCATCAAAATTTTGCTGAATCTCAGAATTCAGGCTGACTGAAGTGTTTTAAATAATGCTTTGAGATTTTGGATTCACTGGAGCAATTCTATATGTATTAAGAGTGTGGGAAGAATAGGATTGGTTTTGGTAACCTAATTTGATGTGAGCAATTATGCATCTTGCATGTGGACAGCCTTCTTTATTGGTTGTAGTGGTAGGGTTGACCATAGTTTCAGCAATGTTGGCTGTGTTGCTAGGTTTGGTAAGTCTTGACTGTTTTCAGATTGATTGGGTGGAATAGGAGCTTGGAATGATCCAGCAGTGGATTAGTGTAGATGCTTAATACACATTTGATGCAGGAGCTTCATGGGTATCAAGCATTCAACATCAACAAAAAATGTCTTTTATTCTATTTTACTTTGCTTAGAAAATAAAGGACCATGGCTTCTCGTGAGGGGACTTGGATGTTTTCCCTCAAGGAAAACCTCTTGTAGTAAAAATTGCATTTATAGAAAAGGGTCCTTGTGTACTTTGGAACACTCCACTGGGAGGAATCTTCAGACCACCTGGAAACCATTGTAAGAAATCTATGAGTCCACATCTATCCAAACAACGCTCTCCTTTTAGGTCAAATACTGATCGAGGGAGATGAAGTGGTTAGCACAAGTATGGGTTCTTGAAAATTGTTTGCGTCCTGTAACAGATCGTTATATATTTGATTCTCATCTTCCCAGTTTGACAGTAGATTGAAACAAAAAGGGAGCGTAGACACAAAATTCCATCATTTTTTGGCTGTACAGAATTCCATCATCTGTATATATTCTCAATGCCGCATAATCCCTCCTAGGATTTGGCCCAATGATATAAAAAACCGTTTATTCTAAGTCCAACATTATAGTTATACAGCATACCCTTTCTATGATGAATAGAAGAGCTTCATTTGCTCTCCGCTGCCTCTAATAGACATGCAATGGTACTTCCACATATCTCTATTTGTATTTCTGTTACATGTTTTAGATAATTCACATCTAATTAGGCCAGATCTGTCTCTTAGTCTGTGGATTGTCCCCGTGCAACTCCAAGGCTCAGCATGAATAATTTTTTCTAAGAAAGCATGCTGTTATGCTCATGATTCTTGTATAAGTATCATATGGGAAGGTAGTCTCACATACCTACTAGTTCTATATATCATGGTTTTATGGACAAACATTTACCTAAAATTTAATCTGATTATATAGAATTCCTGTGTTGTATCAACAAATAAACTGTATTTAATCTTGCTTGGCTGTACTGAGATTTTATGTTTATCATACGGTTCATTATAGATATGCTGACGTAAAACAATTGGAAAAAAATGGGTACTAGTAGGTTTTTGAAGTCCATTCTCTAAAAGTTTTTAGTGTACATGCTTGTTGAGTATTTTTATCATTTTAATGTTTATTATCATTGTTTCAATAATTTCTTTTGGAATATAGACTTCCTGAATGTTATTCCGAGATGAAGCATTTTGGTGAGGGTAGTTGATTTGGAAAACTTAACAGGTTTTGACATATATCTTAGTTAATGACCGTGATCATAATTTATTAATATTTAATTCTCTAAGATTTTAATCAGTACATGTAAACTTGTTCATGTGATTAAAAGATTTATTTATCTAGTTAGAAAAGTAGTTTTTCTATTTTTTAATATTTTTGAGGGCGATTGGAGCTATTGTGTGCTAGTGTCAAACCATTGAATGTATGCGAAGTTGAAAACTTTTTTGGTTTTACCTTGGCCTTTCTGAGTCAGTTGTCTTAACACTATTGGACAGGTTTGGAAGTTGGTGGCAGTGATGGACGGGCAAAAAGAGTTGTGTCTTTTCTTTTCCACCCAGTTTTTCCCTTTGCATTATCAATTCAGCAATCAATTACACAACCATCAGTGATTACAGTGGTGAATATTCATCTACGACGATAACCAGTTTGACCTCAAAGATTAGTTTCTCGGGGCATTTGCTTCTCGATACAGAAAACTGGAATGAATATGACAGTGTGACGTCCTCATGTTTTTTGGCAGGAACGTTATCATCTGATGTTGTATCATACTTAGGAACAGTTATTTTTATCCTTGTAACAGTGATCATGGATATGGAATGGAACTGCTATAGCATATTTGAAATATTTAGATGGCAGTCTTTTCATTTGCTATCTTTGTTCCCAGATTCTTATTTCCAGGTTGTATTCTTCATCTTTCTCCCCAGAGGACATTTTTACAGAATCTATTTTGAAAGGCTTCGTCATTATTTTGGTTTTTTCATATTAAATGCTCAAAGATGATAAGGAAACTCTGTTTCAAGATTTGGGAAAATTGTTTCTTTATCATCATGAAATTCATTGATTTAGTTGAGTAGAAGTTTTTTTTTTTAATATAAATTTATATATCAGGATTTGAGGCTAGTGGAATTTCTGGAGAGTTACAAGTAGTCGAAAGAGAAAAGGGATTTGACCAAACAGATTTGATGATAAGAAGCTAATTTTTTATTTTTTAAAATAACGGGCATATGCGAATTTTAGGGGAAGAGTGATTTGTCAAGAAGGATAAGAGTATTCACCCTTCGCATCCAAGATCAAAACTAAGTTGATGCAATAATTTAAGCGCTTGTACAATAGTACAGCAAAATGATAATGGCCACTCGGTTACAAAGTTTTATGCTTCTCACCATTAAAGAGGCATGCCATCAGATTGCACATTTGACTATAATAAATAAAAATAAGGATGTAATTTGATTTTCCATAAATTAAGAATTACGGTCAAATGTACAGTCTAATGACTACATAACAATGGCTCTATTGACTAATAGATCGAGGTATACGTCCATTGTCATCCTTCCTGTATATTTATTTAGCATCATTATCTTAAAAATCATGGTGTGAAGTTTGTTGCTGAGTGTTCTCTTGGACAGTATGTATGGGCTCAGGGAATGAAATATTTTAAGAAGCAACTTGATCGCCTAGGAACTAGTAAGAATGTTTATAAATGAACGCACGTACAAGTGAATAACGGTGAAGAACTTCGTCAACCACAAAATCTATTGCCTTGTACGTTAATTATAGAAGGTAAGAAAAAGAAACAAATAAAATCAGTCAAGAACATATATATTTTTATTACTTCTTAAAGACCAAATGACTTCATCATCAGCCAATGACCATAAAATATAAAGTATTGATATTTTCGAAAGCATATTAGATGAACATGATGGAAATCAGGATAACTATTATTAGTTTTACCAAAAAAATTCATTAGATTCCAAAATAATCTTACCAATGTCATCTCATTTCACTAGGCCAAAGTACTTTGCAAAATTGAAGGATTCGAGTTCATTATTAGTCACGATCCTTGTCACGCCTTTCAAGTTGTGTTCGTACATTAGTTTTAAATGAAGTATCTGATGTGTTCGAATATAAATCTTGAATCATTGGTCCAAATGGCCTTGGATGCTCTTACCTTTATGGATTACTCTTTTCATTTCCATAAACAGATGCAAGAAGTTTGTCTTCAAGAAAATCTCATGCTTTCCATGTAATAACGAATATAACGATATATGATTGAGACAATGATTTTACTAGGATTGTATGCTTTCCATGTAATAACGAATATAACGATATATGATTGAGACAATGATTTTACTAGGATTGTTTGAGTTCTAGCACAAAACGGTGAGCGGACTGTGATAGCCAGTTAAGGCGACTTTGTATATTGCAACTCCTATTGTAAAATGTGGCTGTATTTTCTAGTCAATGTTGTCCAATTTATAGTCGAAAGAAACATATATCTCCATTTGAGATGGGTGAAGAAGAGGTTGATGTCATGAATTTAGGAGAAACGTACAACAATTTCATTTCACGGTAAATCCCACAAGTCCCTTCCCCATGTATGATTCCTTATCACAGCGGAACTTTGAGATGGCCGATTTTGCAAACATATTTCATAGGCAAGCTCTTGAGTTATGCAATAATTTATTTCCTGTGAAAACTCAAGTATTCTCTGACAAGGCATGGAAACCCATACAACAATCCCTGCATGATCACTTTAGAGTAGACCTTGATACTTTAGCTATCCCTCACCATCCACGTCAATCGATGAATCATGACTTTAGGGAACACTGGTAATGAGGGGATAATTGTTTATCTATATCAAACCAACTTTCCTCGAAACTCAGCACTGACATGGCTTTTACAATTTTTAATTTTATCCTTTGTACTAGTGCGACACAAATAACCTGTGTAAAAAGATGACAATATTACTCGTGTACGAGTAAGCAAGATGAACCAACCCCAAGTTTATGTGGAAATTTTCTACCTTGGTGGGCATTCAATAGGTAAGGGATATATCCCTGCTGGTGTCAGATTTTCAGAATGTCGCATAGGTAGCTATAAAAACTGCAAATTTTAGACTTTTAACTAAATAAACACATCCCTAGAGTGTGTACCAACTTATACCAACAAATATATTATCATTGACTTGGTAAATGAACCCTCGTTTGTTCTTGTAAAGCTAAAATCCATAGAAATCCACTATTCTAGAGTTTGCATTTAGATTAGAGAGTTAATTCTTTGGTGGCTAGTATGTTGGTGATTGTCGGGAGATTTAAGCAATGTAGTTGTCTATTGAATACAATTATTAGATCTTAAGTATTTATCAAGAGTAGTTAAATTGAATAGAGAAAAATTATAAGTAATATTGATGTGCATGGTGTGGCAATGTTACTATGATGGACATATTACTCTTAATGAGATGCAATTTTTAGTAGTATTAAGTTCCATTCTTGTTCATACTTTTAGTTGGATAGTGCTCTCTTATACAATGAAGTTGTCTTCAAAATAAAGCTAGGGAATTAGTCTTTGTAATAATGAAATTGGTCTTTTCATGTAAATTTCCATTTGGATTACATTATGTTTGGTATGTGTATTCAAAACTAGCTTGATGTATTACAATGTCTATTTCAAAAGCATTATGGGCGCATAACCCACAAGTCCTTGGATTCATGTCTTAAACTTGGAAAATTGACATTATGTTAGAATGAGTTGTTGAGAATAGCATACCTATAGGATATGAAACCAAATGGGTTCTTTTAAGGTCAAACATGGGGACATATTGAATTTTACAAGGGGAGAGACAACCTCTACGAAAATTAAAATTATAAATTTATACTAATTATTTTGCCACACAAAATCTAATAATTCATATATCAATAGGTGCCCAAGCCTAGGGATGTATTTATGGAATGACATAATATTTTCTCTCCTTATGTACCTTACTCAATATTAATTTTATGATGATATCCCTAATAAAATAATAATAATTGTGTTTCACTTTACTATTAGGTTGTCAATGCGAGGTATCCTCATTTTTTTTAGCCAAAACTCCATCCAAAAATATAATTGAGAAAATCTCCATTCTAGAAGTAAATTGAGATATAATTAACCTAGTTTCTTAAAGGAAGATTAAAACTATTATTTCCTTATGAAGTACTCTCTAGGTGGTAATAAGTTGCCATTATTATTTTGCTATTTAAGGTGCATTGTGAGATTATTTGTATCATCTTTTGTTTGTACATTGTTATTGGAATTGATCAACCCAATAACCTTGTACATTTGCCTTGTTGTATAGGAATAAGGTTTTATTTGAAAAGAGGATATTATGTAGTCCAGAATGCATGAATATCATCTTCAAATGTATGTTGAAGTTATAGATTACACTTTCAATAAATTTTGAATGACCACATAGTATTGGATATGCATAGTAATTATTGTATGATTACATTGTAATACTTTGAAGGAGTTGCATGAGAGAAAATTGATTAAATTAAAATGTACGTGATTAAACATATAGAATAGCCTTAGTTTCTTCAATTATAAAATTCTTATATGAATGTATGTATAGTTCTTGTCATAATTTTGATTGACAAAAATAATTGTCTTGAAACAGTAAAAGAGAGATCTATGAATTGAAAGAAGAAAATGATATATATATATATGAAGAATGAATATATTCAATATCAATTTCTTTATGTTTTTGAGTTGTGATGTAGATGTATCTCGTGCTACTAAGGACAACAACTAATTTACAATTGTTACGTGACTTTTTCCCCAAGAGAAGAGAAATCTCTAAATAACCCTTTAGAATTAAAAGGGAGATAAAATAAAGGATATTATGATCCTTTAGTTAAAAGAGAGATTAATAAAGAATATGTATAAACACTCTTTTAAAAAATGAAGAATAATTATTTATTTAAATAATTATTAAAAGGCAACATTTTGTGAAAGGGTGTGATGGTTTGGAAACTACCCCTTAAAAGGATATATAAATCATTCATGTGAGACATGGAAAAAACATTCAAGGATGGAGAACATTCAAGGAGAAGGAAAAAAAAGAAAGAGGAACTAAAAGGGCACAAAGGAGTGAAGGTTAGGGTCATAGGTGGGCATTTAAACATTAAGAGAAGGGCCACACAACGTGTGTCCAACTCAGGGTACAACGTACACCTGGGAGTTTCCTAGCTAGGGTTGAGTTTATGCCGTGAAGGTAGGTTGGTTCTATTCAAGAATTAGTTCCTCCAAGAGTGTTGTGGTGTTATTCCATTTATTATGTTAATTATTTAATTGTCCCATGTTTGTAGTTTGCATTAATTATTCACATTTATTTTGATAGCATTGCATATTGTAAACTCTAATATTTGCTAGATTAAATCTATTGCTAATGCTTAATAAGCATAAGAGGAAAAGTGACATCATAATCTGAGTGTGTTGAACCGGGTTTGATTGAAAACAACATAAGTGTGAATCCTTTGTACTTGTTGCATGTTTAGAAGCCATAAGTACCAGTTTATTTATGTATCTATAAATGTCCAAGTGTTTTTGACCATCTATGATTCTATAAGTTGAACCTATTGTAAGGTAGATGAATGAATGAAGAAATTTTAATGACGTCCACAAAACCAAATAGTCTAATTTTAATGATGTCCACAAAACCAAACAGTCTAAAGGACCAAGAGATGCATCTTTAACACATTTTCAAGTTTCTTTCGATGTTGTCTCTTCTATTATGAATCTTGATCAAGAAACTAGTCATCTTGTGAAGCCTTGTCTCCACAAATAACTCATTTAGACTGCCCACCTTCAAATTTATTTTATAATGAATATGAATATTATCATACATTGCACACTTTATGATGAAGTGCCATTCATTTTCAACCACCCTTTTTTGCAGAAGATTTGAGTTCTTTCCTCCCAATCTTCCCTGGGGACCGTCCATCTACTAGTTTGACACTTAAAATGATGAGAACTAGTCCTTAATTAGGCAACTAAAGTTTTACCCTTTCCCTTAATTGTAGCTCTCAAATAAGCTTTTTCATCACATTTCCACATGTAGTTGAACTCTTTGACATAATGCACTTTTTTTGGCTAGTTTGTTTTGTGCACATGGCAGTCTTGAGTTTTTCTAACACAAACTTTTTTATTTCCTCATTAGTGTTAAGATATTCTTGCAAATTAATGTCCCATTTGCTCATCCACTTGCTATTTTGCTTCATCCATGTCTTCTTGCTATGGTCCAATTCATCCTCAACAACCATTTTGGACCAGTGATGCTTATCCATGTTTTCAACCTTTTTTAAATAATTAGCAAACAAATTATCGTTGATTATTTACATAGTTTCACATTTGATCTCTTATTGTTCAGATGTATGGAACTCCACATTCCACTATTATGAGAGGGAATATACAAATATTTTCTTTAAATATTATTTTAATTTAAATGTATGAAAAATGTGAATACTATTAGTCATAGTTTGTGTAATGTCCCCATTTTCCATCCCGCCTAATGAATTTAATTATTTAATGTTGCCTGGCAAAAGTTAAAATTATAAAAGTAATATTAAATAATTATTTTAATGAGGTTATAAAGTGACATTGGGGAATAATTAAAGGATATTAATAAAGTCACTTTATAATAAAGTGTTAAGTGATTTTGGCGAGAAAACCCTAAAAAGATAAAAAGGCATTATAAAGGAATTAAGAGCCCATTCTTTCATTATTCTAGATTATTATTTTATTTGGGGTTTGTATTTTGGTGGAGCTTTTCAAAGTTCAAAACCCTAGGTGGGAATTCCTACAGGTACTTCTAGTTTTGGTGGTGAAAGGTTCCTCCCTAGCTAGCGTTGATAGATTCATTTAGGATTCACATCTGGGCTTCAAAGATTGTTTGTGGGAATTTTGCGAGTCGTCTTTGAAGGAAAAATTTTGAATATCAAGGTTTGAAATATTTTAGAGAATATGGTTTACATCTGGTGATTACAGTAATTTGATTGATATTAGGGTTTGAAGAAGTTTTAGGTTTGCAAAGATATAACAATTGAATTGTAGAATATCTGCTTTAAATTTTATACATGAGAGAATTTAATGTGGTATATGTTATTTAATGGCAATAACACAACCCCTTTATATGCTTGTTTGTTTCCATCATCTATAACCAATATGTGGAGGAATGTTTATTTTATTTAGTGAGCTATGGATTTTTTATTGAGGTTTGAATAAATATTTTATTATCTCCTGAAAATAAGCATCTTTATTTCTTGGTTGAAGTAATTGGCCTCAATGAATATTGGTATGGAAGTGAATTAATATATGATGATGTGGCTAACCCTTAATCGATAGTCAAACTAGCTTTCATCATGTTGTACCCAAAACCAAAATTTTTGCTTCACTAAGGCATTTTGCTTAATTGAGTCTTAATCTTGTTAAAGTGATGTCAGAAGGTCGTTTTTGGGGTTTTTAAATATGGAGTTGGTGTTAGTGTCATGTCAGTCTGTTACTGAAGAGTTTCAGGAAAAGTGAAAATCTGAACAAAAATCATCAAAATTCTCTCTGTAGAGGGAAGCATATTTTCAAAAGGGTGCCCTATCTTTTAGGGGCTCAGATCCTGTTTTTAGGGTTTGTCACCTCCAGCAGACTTTTGTCTAGCATCATGTCAGCTTCGCAACGGGTTATCAAGCTTGTCAAATGGACCTGTTTCGTGCAAGTTACGGAAGATATAGCGCAAAATGAGAGGAGAGCCAGAATTGGCTAACACTGGAAAAAAGAGCAGCTTTTTAAAAAGGCGCCCATCTTTTTGAGGTGTCAAATGAAGTTTTTTGACTAAATGCCACCCAAGATGTTTGTCTCACATTTGTTCAAGCTTCGCAACGCATCCGTCAGTGGGTGAATCTGAGTTGTTGAAGTGCCTGAGCCAGAGGTCAAATATAGGGTCAAATCTTAGTCAAAATATCAAGGAATGAACAAAAGAGCACTTTTTCAGAAAGGCGCTTGAGCTTTTCAAGCCTTTAATGCCTTCTTTTTTATGATCTCAGATATTCAATTTTTCCGTGTTACGTTCAGCTTTCCGTTGCCTGTCTCCGTCAGATCAGAAGATGACTCAGCAGCTTGCAGTCGGAGTTTTAGTGTTATTTTGGTCAGTTCCAGAAATGGCTAAGTCTGGAAGAAAAAGAGCAACTTTTCAAAAAGGCGCCCTTGATTTTCACCCCTCAGATGATGTTTTCTGGAGAAATGTGCCTTTGCAGTTGTCATACAGAATGAAGTCAGCTCCGCAGTGAACCTGTGATCCAGTCCTAGAAATTGGTTAATCAGGAGTTATGAAGAATTTTTTTTTCCCTTCGTACGAAATGAAGATGAGAAAATATGGCTAAGTCTGAGAAAAAGCGCAGCTTTTGAAAAGGGCGCTTGAATTTTTGAGCCTTCAGATATTAGTTTTATGATGTTCAGTCTCAAGGTACCTTTTGATCAGTTTTTATTCTGCTCTGCGATGCACCTATCAGCCAGCCAATCGGTGGAGTTAGTCAGCCAGTGTCAGAGGATGAACAAAGGTCTCAAAAGAGGTTTAAATCCAAATTTTCATGAAAATTGGCTAAGTCTGGAATTTGCCTTAAGAGGTCAAAGTTGAGTTTTTGAAATAAGTTGACTGGTGCGCCTTAACTTGAGTTCTGATTTCAGTTCGACTGAACGTTTTTTGGGTTGTCATCTTCAGTTCATATACTGGCATGTTGAGTGATCTTTTAGTTCGCATGTCGAGTTAACTAGTTTGCATGTCCAGTTAACAACTTTGCATGTTGAGTTAACTTGTTTGCATGTTCACTTAACTGAAGATTATGCTTGAAAATCAACTTGAGTTTGCATGCATGGCGAATTTTGGTTGAAATTGTGAAGACTTTGTGAAGTTGGCGATTCATCTTTGTCAACTAGAGTTCTGAAAAGGGACGCCATATTAAGACTAAAGCATGAAGCATATTTTGTGAAGTATGGCGAATTTATCTTTGTTAACTGGAGTTTCCAAAAGGGACGCCATATTTAGAGTTTTTAAAAGATTTAAAGCATGAGGTTGAAGTTGGCGCTTCACTTTTTGAATGTCAACTGAAGTCTTAAAAGGGACGCTTTAATTGTTATTTATGAATTTAGTAAATTTTGAAGATGGCGAATTCAACAAAGAATGTCAACTGAAGTCAAAATCGCATGATGCTTTAAATAAATTTGCAACTGAAGATTGAAAGGGAAACCCTAAAGCATGATGCTTTATTTAGTTTATTTTCAGTTAACTAAATTGGGGTCCAATCACAAGCCAAGCGCCATTTTTCAAGGTTTATCCCTTTGTTCGAATTTCAAAGATGAAAATCTATTTATTCAAGCATTGGCGTCCATTATTTCATCATCTCAAGCTTCGAAATATTCTTTCTTCTTGAGCGAGCAGCAAATTAAAAGTGCTACAGGTGTCAGAATTCAGCATTCTTCATAGCAACGGATTCAGATTGTTCAGAGGAAGAAGATTTCAGACTTTATTTTCACTTTGCATGCAGGTTTTATCAAGTTCCAGGAAAGAGATAGGCGAATTTTTCAAAAGCAGAACAAGCAAAACTTTCTATCTTCTGTCTTATTTCTTCTATTTCTCATCTTAGGTACTTTCTTCGCATGTCAAAGAAAACGGAAAAATATTCAGAATCTAACCATCTGGGTTCGCATATTTCAGCGTCAGCAGCAAAACCCATGTCTTAGATTTTTTCGAGAAAATTGCCCCGCAGCCTTCATTTTGAAGCTCTGTGCTTTTTTCCGAAGATTTCTTTGCATGTGGGATAAAATCACATCTTTTTGAAAATTGCATCATCTGGGTTTGTTCAGAATTTCGTTGTGCACAAAACCCATGTTCCAAATTTTCTCAAGAAAATTGTCCCAAGAAGCTCTAAAAACCCCTGCATTTCTTGACTGAAAAGTCTTTGCATGTTAGGCTAAACGGTGTTTTTTCACAATTTTGACGTTGTGGGTTGTCTTAGAATCATTTTCCGGACAAAACCCATGTCTCTGAAATTTTGGTGAAAATTATCCTCCGACAGGCTATTTTTAGCCTTGTCCAGAGCTTTTTCAGCATCTTCAGAAAGTTGTTAGAATATAGTTGTGTTCACAGTCAACAGACGAGTTTTTCAAAATGCAATTCACGTAGACTGAATTCAAGACCAAATCGGTCTTAGTTCATGATTTCATCAAAGCAGCTGACAATGAAGCGTTAAGTTGCAAAAGGAACAGAGATCACTTCATTTACGGAGCCGCCAAAGTCACTCAGATCCTGTGCCATTATCTTCGTGAAGATGGTACCTACGTTGATCTTAATGAAGTACAAGCTGAGTTCGAGAAGCTGATTCGTGATAATCTTGAGGGAGAGCCTATGGCGGCTAAGCTGGAGAATGTTTCAATAATTTCAGCCAGTTTCAGAAAGGTGACTGAAGATGTTAAAGATGGCATGCATACAGTCAAGGAAGGCGACAGAGAACTGAAGAAACAGATTATTGCTTTAAACAGTATCAAAGTACCAGATGACAGAGAGATTGATGAGTTCTTGGTTGAAGTGTTAGACCAAGATGACATGGAGTGATCTGCTTGTTGGAACCTGCAGTTAATTTCGAGGGTTGAGTCATGAGCAGCAGTTAACTCGACTTTCAGTCTTGAGTTCACTTGCTGACTTCACACATGCTTATCTCATCCTTGGAATTATCGTCACAGGAGTTAGGGTTAGGGTTTCCAGTTAACTTTGCTTTAAATAAGGACGTGCATGCTTGCACATGGTCCATTTAGATTAGATGTATCGGTTAACTGATAGCTTTTCAGTTAACTGTATAGTTTACTTTATTAGGGTTTAGTAATAAATCTTGCATGCATTGCAAGACTGTAGTTAACTCAAGGTGATTTTAGGGTTCCCTACACCTTGATGTATATAAATAAGAGCTTTTGCTCATTTGTAATTAACTTTTGCACGAGAGAGAAATATATGTGTGCCTACCTTGCCTGTAATATTGCTCGTTCTGTATCTATTCATGAGTATTTATTATGATAATGAATTGTTATGCCACTCGGGTTTCATGCAATTATTATGGTGAATGCTTGCCTTAGTTAGATATAGTGGCTAGTTGATCGTAGATTGTATGCGTGTCTCGCCAATGCAATTTATTATCCTAGTTGGCTATCCTTCATGTTATGTGTTGAATAAACTCGTTCAGATTGAGCTGATAGATGTGCCACCTTGCCTTCAAGTTGAGAATCTGTTCTTGGTTATTGTGTGATGTGTGTGAATAATAAACTTATTCGGATTGAGCTGATAGTTGTGCCACCTTGCCTTCAAGTTGAGAATCGTACTTAGTTTATCGTATATTTGTTGTTGCCAATAAACTTGTTTAGATTGAGCTGATAGATGTGCCACCTTGCCTTCAAGTTGAGAATCTATACTCGTTTATTGTCAGATAGTCAAACCTTGCTCCATTTCCTCATGCTCTGTTTTCTTGAGGAAACTGGATAGATTTAAAGTAGTTAACTTAGTTGTAGTTAATGATCTGCGAAACCAGAAAATCCTTAGCTGCAACATTCTTGGTTTTCTTAACCTTGTGCCTCTTCCAGCTGAGAACAAAAAGATAGGACTAAGATTACTTTTCTTTTCCACGCATTCCAGCACTACGAGGGAGCTTCCCCTCCTAATTTGAAGAGCACTCATTACGCAGTGTGCATAGCTGTCTGTACAAACCTGCACTCCAGAGGTGTTAGTTTTTACGCCAACACATCAAAATTTGGAGGTCTTCGAGTTCACATAAGGTAACCATATATGTCGCCCTGTTTGGAAGTCCTGGGCTTGGTATTTAATTGCTAAGTTTCTTATGCTAGCTACCACCATACAAGTTTTCTAGAGATTAAAGGAACTGATTACATCTAATTCTTTTTTGGTTGACACTATTGACCACTCTCCCCATATATGGTTTGACATGGATAGTAGGATATTTATTGGGCCTTATATATGAGTCTGTTGCCACCTTTTTGTCTTCTATCATCAAGCCTTCTTATTGGAAATTGCAATTATGACATGGAGGATATTGTTGTCATTCTTTAGGGGTCTACGGTAGTCAACAAGAATCTTTCGGGCTTCTACCTATATCATTCGCTTAATTCTCTTTATCGACATATTCTTGCACCTGCGTTAAAAAGATAGAGCCGCTATAGTTGTTGCACATATTTCTGAGCAATGCTGAAGATTATAATCATCCACTCGATGGGAAAGGAAGGTTAGATTTATATTGTTAATGTTTTGTTACTTTGATGAATATATATGCAACTTGTTATCACCAAATAACTCACCCTTACTGAGTTGCAAAATGCAGCTTACTAGTGAAACATGGGATAACTCCCCTGACTGTGGGCTCAGGATGTGGGAGTTAACCTCTAAAGAGGGTTGGTTCCCTTGGATTCATCACCTAAACTAAGTAAAATATTTTTTTGTTGAGGAAAAGAGTAAGGATTAACTTGAAAATGAACCTACTTCTTTCTAAGGTGATGCACCAAATGATTTTTTCAAAGGTTATACTATTGTTTGGACTCAATATGATCAATAATCTAAACTAAGCACATACACAACTCAGTATTTTGTATATCTTTGCAAATGTGTTTCATAACAAGGCTTGGTATGCTAAAAATAGTGTTTAGAAGGAGCTAAGAGCACAATCACAACATAAACTATATTCCTAACTAGTTAACACAAGCTATGACTTGCAAAATTCATACTTTCTGCTCAAAGGCAAGGAAAATAGAACAAAAATCAAGGGGAAAAAACATCACCACAAGATTACTTATCAACTATCTAAAGATTTGCACAATAAAAACAACAATGAGAAGGTAAAAATAGCTTATTTTATTGATCAAAAAGGTGTTACATACAGCTACGTAAGCTTGAAAATGGAGTTACAATTTTTGTCCAAGCTTGAAAGAACTTGAAAAACCAGTTATAATACATGCCAAGAGAGAAAAGAACCAACTAAAATATGCTCCTAAACTTTCCTTTATGTTGTTCAACAACTGCAAAAGAATAGGAACATGTGTTGAGGAAGTCTTCACACTATTTTGTTGAGTCAAACCCCTTTGGTCTTCCAAAACAAAAATGCCTACTTTTTAGTCCCCAAAATTGCTCCAAATGGTTGTTTGAGTGATGGAAAAGACTTTCCTTAACCCCTTCTACCACCAAAGCACCTAAAATAGCTCCTAGATGTTGTTAAATGCTTCAAAACTGGATGAAAACTTCCTCCTAGCTATGCTCCAACTACTGCACACCTCATCCAACCTCCTAGATGCTCTCCAACTACCAGTTACTCTTCAAATTGCCTCTTGCAAAATGATAGGGCATGTGTTCTCAAGAGCTTTCAAAATGAAAAGGTTTTCTTTATGGAGTGGAATAAGAGTCTCAACTTCTTTGAAAGATTGTCACATAGTCTTTGCACCGAACCATTCATAGCCTATTTGTAGGGTGTCATTGAATGAACATAATTTTCTTTAAGATTTTCTTTTGACCTTTGACTGTGACTGTCCTTATGCTTTGCTATGTCCACTTGTTGGCATATCTTTTGCATTATCTGGACCATCATCTCTCATTGCCTTGTATATTCCATGAAAATTCCATAACACTTTCCTAGATAGAGATGAGTTAACCCTCCAACTATCGATGCCAATGATATCAAATAGAGGACCATTAGAGTCATCAATGGAGCTTCTCTCTTTGATTTTAAAACACTAGCATTGTTGCATTTAGATACTGGATTGTCCTCTATATCTCCCTTCTTGAAGTCTGTTATGCACCATTTTAACATAGCAAGGATTGTCCCTCTCAACACTTTCCTTGCCATGTTTTGCAACACAATAGACATTTTTTGTTCCTCTCCCATGTTGAAAGTTGTCACCAAATAACACACCCTTATTAAGTTGCAAAACTTAGCTTACTGGTAAAATATGGGATAAGTCCCTTGATTGTGGGCTCAAGATGTGGGAGTTAACCTCTAGAGAGGGTCGGTTCCCTTGGATTCATCACCTAAACTAAGTAAACTAAAGTTTTGCAACTTAGTAAGGGTGTGTTATTTGGTGATAACACCTATAAAATAAAACTTCTGAGCAAAGTTGATATTGTAATGCATAGAACTCATCATTGAAATTCTTGAGCAAAGTTTGTGCCAATTTGAATTATGATAAACAAAAATATCTATTAGTTGGAATCTCTTAGAACTTATATGTTGCAATGAAAATATCTTAGTTTTTTTAAATCATTCTATTCATGCCAATGCAATATGGAATTAAACATTACAACCAACTAGTGAGTTGTTTAACAAAAGCTTGCTCTGTCAAACTGTAATAATCGTAAAAATTGGATCAATCAAAGCAAGGGCCTTTACAATGGTATCAGAGTTGTGCATCCTACCAACCTGAGGATTGTAGAACCAAATTTGCATAGCAAAAAATTCAAATCAGTAATTCACTAGGGCATCATGGCTCTTGTCTGTGATCTAATTAACTCTTTGCTTGAATCTATGAAGTAGAATCAAGTTGATTTTGAGTGGAAATGGAATAAATAATAGGAGGCTACCAAAGTCCTTCAAGAGAAGCTAAAATGTATAGCTAAGAAGCTAAAACACTTACCTCAGTCAAAAATAGTTCTTCTCAACATATTGGAGGAAGCAGAAAGTTGTCTATGTAAGGTTGATCAGTTGTCTTCACAGTCAATGCAGAAAGATATGACTACATTGGTGCACTCTTTGGTTAAGCCAATGCTTATGAGATGTCAGGATGAAGAGGTAAGACTTGTAGTTGTCACTCAAGCATTAGTGAAGTTGCAAGAATTGTAGCTCCTAACATACCCTATGATGATGACATTATGAGGGAAATACTTCAGTTGATTGTAGAGTGTTTTCATAGGTTACATGATGTCAAAATCCCTACCTTTGGAAAGAGAGTTAAAATCTTGGAAATTATGGAAAAGGTTAAGTTATGTATCTTAATGGCTGATATCAAGTGTCATGAATTAATTCTTCAGATGTTCCATTGCTTCATAACCAAAATTAGGAAACGTCATTCAAAAAATGTTAAAACAAGTATGCTAACTATTTTGTCCCTAATTCTTGATGAAGGTGATGATATTTGCAAATAGTTGCAATCATATTTTTTGGTCATTTGGAGAAAGGAGCAACATGTATCATCCAAAACTTATGATTTCACAAAAAGGATTGGTTAAGATGAAAATTGAGAGATTCAAGGAACAATTCACTAAAGAAGAACTAATCTCATTTGGTATGTAGGTTCCTCTTTCTCTACATGAAGAATGCAAACCATCATCCAATGAATCAATTGAGTTGGATGATGAATACAAAGAGAAATTTGAGCCCTCTTGTGTTATAACACGTAGTGAGGGTATTGATGATGAATCTATATGTGGGACTAGTGCTACCCTAGTTCCAAATCATCAAGTGTGTATAGATGATAACATAGAAGAAGACAGTTGTGTGACTCAGGTGCTTCAAGACCAATTTGATGCTTCTTCATGTGAAGTAGAAGTTGTTCATAAGTTCGATAGTCCACAAAATTTGGAGAACCAATTGAAGGTTCAATTGAAGAGAAGAAAAAAACGATTGAAGAAGAATCTTCTCATGATAGTTTACAAGTAATCAAAGAGGGTATGGTGACAATGAAACCAAAGTAGTTGCACCTTCTTTCAGATCATGACCATCTTCTCAACCTCGCTAAAATATATTCAAATGCTTTCAAAGGGAAAGAAGAGGAAGTTGATAAGCTCACCCATGAGCTTTAGGTGACCACGGATTCCTTGAAGAGCACTTAGATAGCCCTTCAAGAATCAATGATACAGGTTCATGAGCTACGCTTGGAGTTAAGCTTGGCTCAATTTTCATCATCCACAATAGAAGTCCAAACATCCATATCTCTTGAGGATGATGATGGTTCACATTTTTGGAGTGATGTGCCTCTTGTGTTGGTCAAGAACGGGGTACATTCAGAGTTTTGTGGGCATGAGGAGTCTTCTTGTGTTGGAGATTCCTATAAAGTGCATGAGGCCTCCTTGATTTCAGATCAAGTGACTCATGTCAAGGAGTCATTTGATGAAGGATGCATTGTTCTTGATATCAAGATGTATATGCTCGAGTATCAGAGGGATTATGGTCTATGGTATGGAGATATGCATGAGGGTAGAGGTATTCCATCCCTAACCCATTGGTTTCCACTTCCTACATTGTTGATTGATAGTTGTCCTACCTTGCTAGTTAGAGAGTTTTCAGGGTACACTTTGAGGACAACAATTATTTGGATGGATAAGAGAGACTGTCATCACCACCTTGGCATTGGAGGTTGTTTTGATGATGAGTTTCTTATCATCCTATGACATTAGTGATACCTTTGGCTCCATCATAGACATGATTTCCAGTCTACATGGTGTTGTTTTGATTTATACCAATAGCTTGGAAGGGGTTGGTATTTGTTTTTATGCACCAATGTTGGGCATCCTGCACATCCATAAGAGACCCCTGAGAGTCTGATAGATTGTTGATGATGCAGACACATCAGTCTTGGCTATAGGTTTAGGCGTCACCAATGCAATGAGTGCACAAAATGGTATTATGGCCACAAGGCTCTACATCAATAATGTAGAGATTGTTATTGGACAACCTTGGAAGGAGAAGATGGTTTCTTCTTTGACTTTTATGTTGGATCGTAGTGTTGTTTCATCTTCTTTTCAGGAGTTTTGTAGGGCATAATCTTATGAGGAACATGGAATTCATGATGGTATATTTCTTACTCCTAAAAGCAAATCAAAAAATTCATTTTATGCAGTTGATCGTGATCTTTGGCCTAATAAGATGCATAGATGGAAGGATCAGTTGCAGGTCACTGAAGATAAGGTGGAACAAACCTTGGCTCACTTTGATATGACATATAAGTACATAGATATCTCGTTTGGAAAATTGATTTTGAAGTGAGACAAGAAGGTACAAGGAAAGGAGTTAAGGTATCGAGTTTGCAGACAATCAAATGTGCCCTTGAAGACATAAAATCAGGATACTTGCTTTCACTTTCAGATAGAGACAATGCCCCAATGAGGGATAGGGCCAACTTAATATGCATGGGGAAGCAAGCAAGTGAGAGGAATGTTGAACAATTCACAAGCCATAGTGAGTGTGAAAAGGTTATTATGAAGTGGAGGGTGAATGGAAATGGGATGGAAAGATCAAGTGGAGCCCTAAAGGAAAGAGGAGCGAAGCCTCTACACATGGCACTGATTTCTCAGTTTTCACCATGGTACTTGCTCAAGGTGCCACATAAGTGGTTTTCACCATTGAATGAATTGATTTCTCTTTACTTTTTAAAAAAATTTGTATTTTTTTAAGACTTATTTCCATTTTTTGTGTATTTTTAAGAATTTTTTCTATTTTTTTGTATTTTTTCAAGACTTTTTTCCATTTTTTTGTATTTTTTCAAGACTTTTAAAAGAGTGTACTCTCTGAAGTACTCAAGTAAAAAACCCGTGGATATGCATACTATTGATGGGATCACTAATAAATTCACCTTTTGGAGTAGATAACTAGTATGCCCCTAATCCATACACAACAGTGATAACATATGGACCCAACCAATTAGGCTCAAATTTACCCTTATTTTCTCTATCTTATTGATTGCGAGGATTTTCACGAAGGACAAGATCCCTAATCTTGAATGTACGTGGTTTCACTTTATAGTTGTAAATTTGGCACATCTATTACTAGTGTGCTTTGAGATGATTGAAAGCATTTTTTCTTCATTCATCCAACAGTTCCAATTCCTACAAATGCAAAACTCAGTAGAGTCTTCATCACATATTTGATTGCACAAGGAGACCTGCAAAGAAGGAAACTCAACCTCAATGGGCAAGATGGCTTCAGATCTATAGACAAGGGCATATGGGGTAGCACTTGTGGGAGTACGAACACTCGTGTGGTAATTCCACAAGGTAGGATTCAATTGAACATGCCAATCTCGACCAACTTCATTGATCGTCTTTTTAAAAAAATTGAGAATGGTCTCGTTAGAGGCCTCAGCCTAGTTGTTACCTTGAGGGTAGTAAGGTGTAGAAAAATGATGTTGTATATGGAATTTCTCACCATAGATATCTTGATTTTTGAATGGACAACCATTATCTGTGATAATGGATAAAGGAACACCATAATGACAAATGATATAGTTCAGTATGAAAGTGTCTATTTGTTTACCAGTGATGTGGATGAGGGGAACAACTTCAATCCATTTTGTGAAGTAGTTTGTGGCAACAAGAAAAAACTTATGACCATTGGATGAAGTGGGATGGATCTTGCTCATGAGATTGAGTCCCCACTGATAAAAGGGCCACGGTGTAGCGAGCGGCTGCAATTCTTGTGCAGGAGCATGTATCAAGTCTGCATATTTTTTACTCTGCTTGCATATTTTAACAAACTAAAGCATCCTTTTCTATTGTAGACCAATAATAACCCATACACAAGAGTTTCTTGGCTAAGGTAGGACCGCTAGAATGTGCCCCACATATAACTTCATGTATTTATCATAAAGCATTTTTGACCTCGTCATGCTCAAGACATCGAAGTAAAGTACCATTGAGACCTTGGCAGTATAGGGTATCGGCTAAGATTATATAACAGGAGGCTTGACGGATAAAGGTTTTATGGGATTTTTTGGATAGGTCTGATGGCAAGATGTTATCATGAAGATAGGCATAAATATCCCCATACCATTGAGAATTAGGACCAATAATAAGACAAATCATTTTAGATTGTGGTACATTGTAAGCAGGTTCCAAAAGAGGCACTACCAAGAACTCACAGTAGGCATAATTGCTTGGCATTTCCACAAGTGAACCAATTGTTTCCATTGCATCAGTAGCTTGTTACTATCTTGGGGGATTTGCTCAAAGGAAATTGATGTGCAATAGGCCTTGAAATCATCGACCATTCTTTTGTAAGGCATCAATTTTTCATCTTTTGTTTTATAGTCATAATTAACTTGTCTAATCACTAGCTAAGAGTCACCAAGGACACACAACTCTAGGATTTTCCATTGCATAGCCATACGGAGCCCAAAAAGTAATGCCTTGTACTCTGCAATATTGTTTGTACATGGAAACTGTATCTTATAAGCTTTAGGCATACAATCCCCTTGCAGTGTGTCAAAGAGAATGCCAGCGCTAGAACTACCTTGTGTGAAGGAGCCACCAAAATATAAAGTCCAAAGATATGTATATTTCATGTTGAAGATTGATTCATCAGGAAACTTTGTAATAAGAGGATGATCATCTGGCACAGGAGCATTGGCAAGTTGATCTGTTATAGCTTGTCCTTTGATTGCTTTTCTTTCCACATACTCAATATCAAACTCACTAAGAATCATAACCCATTTAGCCAATCGTCCTATGAGTGTTGCTTTGTTCAAGAGGTACTTAAGAGGATCAATTTTTGCAATGAGATTTGTTTGGTGTGTAAGCATGTAATGTTGCAGCTTCTATGAGGCAAAAACTACAACAAGGCATGCTCTTTCAATAGGACTGTAATTGAGCTCATATCCCACTAGAGTATGACTGATGTAATAGATTGCATGTTCCTTTCCTTCAAAATCATGTTGTGCCAAAAGTGCCCCCAGTGTTGTGGTGGTTATGGATATATAAAGGAGTAAAGGCTTGTCATCTGTAGGAGGCACTAATACTGGTGGTGTCATCAAATATTCTTTGATTTTTTGAAATGCTTGTTCACACTTGTCATACCATTTGAATGGAACATTCTTGTGTAATAGGTACCGAAATGGTTGACATTTATCTCCAAGTTGTGCTATAAAATGGCAAATAGATTGAAGTTTTCCTTGCAATGATCGCAGTTGACTGATATTCTTAGGTGGAGGCATTTCAAGTATAGCCTTTACTTTTGTAGGATTAGCTTCAATTCCTTTAGATTGGACAATATATCCAAGGAGTTTTCTAGAGGTTACCTTGAAGACACATTTATTTGGATTCAGTCGGACTTTGTATTGTTCTAATATTGTGAAAATGTTGTACATGATCTCTAGATGTCTAGCTCTAGTGTAGGATTTTCCCAAAAAATCATCTGCATAGTCTTCCAAATAGGTATGCATCATGTCATGAAAGATAGTGGTCATTGCATGCTGGTATGTAGCTTTGGTGTTCTTCAACCCAATGGGCATGACATTCCAACAAAAGGTTCCCCAAGAACAAGTGAATGTTGTCTTAATTTTATCTTCAGGAGTAATTTTAATATGATTGTAGCCTAAGAAACTGTCTATGAGGGGTAACATTATGTGCCTTGATGTCAAATCCACTATCATGTCAATGTTTGAAAGTGGGAAGTCATCTTTAGGACAAGCTTTGTTTAAATCTTTGAAATCTGTGCAAACATAGGCACTCCCATCAAGTTTTGAAACTGGTACTAAGTTTGAAATCCACTCAACATAGTCAATAGGTCTTATAAATACCACATCTAGAAACTTTTGTAATTGAGCTTTTACCAATAGAGGGACATGCAAGTGCATTTTTCTCAACTTTCTCTTAACAGGTTTTTCCCCCGGTGGCAAAGACAAGTGATGCATTACTAAATCTAGATCAAGTCCTAGCATGTTTGCATAGGACCATGCAAAGTTGAATTTTCTTTCCTTGTAAAATTGTATATGCTCGTTTCTCTCTTCAGGTGTTAATGATTCTACTAGATGAATTATCCTTGGTTTTTCTTATGTGCCCAAATTTGTTGGTATTGTCTTCTCCACCAACATAGATGATTTTTCATGATATAGTGCTAGGGGAAGTGTGTTAAGCCTTCCATCTTCAGGCGCCTCAAAGAGGTTTTCACCCTTGGATACGTCCTTTATTTTTACTTTTTTTGGGTCTAATAGCATCGCATAATGGTTTTCACTAAAAGACCTATTTATATTTTTCAATAATTTTGTGATTGAAAGGCTTGGCACCTTCTCCGAAGTAAGCCGCACTATTGAGTTCTATGACAAAACCTGCTTTATGATCCCCAAGAGGTGTGTCTTCTCGTGCTCCCAGAAATTTTATGATTGCTTCATCATTTCTAAACACAACTAGTTGTGGCAGTCCCTTTTGATCCCAATCAATGAGTTGGGGATGAACCAAAGGGTCATGATTTGAGTCAAGATTTTGAATGGATTCAAAGGTACAAATTTTATGATCAGGTTCAAGGTTAAAGACACTATCATAGTCATATGTGTCAATGAATTCATCGATGGAACTTTCCTTTTCTGTCTATGTAGCATTAGAGGACTCTACTTCCTTACTTGAAGTACACTTGGTACTCAAGGTCTTATCTTTATGTGCATCATATCCTAAACCAAGCACATTTTGTGTACAATTAGGTTGTATTGGTTCCACTTAGATACCTTGTTTTTGTAAACCTAGAGGACTTTTACTGTCATATCCCATTTGTTTTATAAGGTCAAATCCTTTGTTGTACTGTTCAACAGGTATCTTCATCTCTAGTTTTTCAGTTCGTTCTTTTTCTATATCCTCATCTTTGTACAGCCATCTCAGGAGATCAACTTCTTCCATTTCATTATAAAGGGCTCCCCATTTTTTGAAAGTCGTTGATTTACAAACCAATGTAGTATCAGTATCTAATGTGGTCTTAGGCATTTGTGGCTTTCCATAGGTGTGGGGAGATAAAGGTAGCTTTCCAATGCAAAGAGCATGATTCAGGGTATATTCCCCGACTCCTTGTTCTTTCACTTGTATTTTGACCTCAGCTTCATTGGATTTTGAGGTGGATGCTTTCAAGGACTCATGATCAACATATGCTTGAGAAGGAAGTGCTTCACAATTGCGAGGAATTATAATTTCAGTTTTAGGGATTAGATTATTGCAATACATGAAAGGGTTTGGATCTCCTAGTATTGTGATTTCAACACCATTGTGTGGGAATATAATGCACTGATGGTATATAGAAGGTATTGCTTGCATTGCATGAATCCATGGTCTTTTAAGGAGGATGTTATATGTCAGAGGGAGATCAAGGACTTGACAAACAATATCCTTTGTCACATGCCCAACCTTGGTTGGTAAAGTAATTGATCCTTTAGATGAGCGTTCCTCTTCATCATATGCCTTTACGGTAATATTTTTCTTTGGATCAACTACATTTTTAGAGAACCCTAATTTTGTGATCAATTTTTGAGTACAAATATTAAGACCTATTGCTCTATCTATCAAAAGAACTTGCTTGATCTTGACTTTATGGACAAGGACTTCAATGTGTAAAGTTGTGTTATGTGGTTTTCGGATGGACGACTCATCATTCTCAGTAAAAGTGAGAATGTGAGGAGAGGTGATGTATCCCACCATAGCTTGGAATTGATCTACATGCAAGTTTGTAGGCACTATAGCAGTAGCAAGTGCTTTATCTAGGATAGCTTTATGCTCGGGAGATAGGCATAGCAACTTAAGTATGGAAATTTGCACGAGCATTTTACTTAAATTCTCTATGAGGTTGTATTGTGAAGCTGGTGTAGTGGGTTTTGAATTAGGACCTCTAAGGGTAACCATGCCCCCTACAAGTAGTAACATTTCAATTAGGTTCTTTGCATTTTATAATGAAAGTGTTCACATGATTAATAATCTCACTAATGTTATTTATAACATAGTCATACTTAGCAGTAGTGTAGTTTACACCATCACCAAATTTAAGGGCCTTTCCTTTATCCTTTTCATGGTTAGGGAAAGGGTTTTTAAACATCTCTCAATTAAAGTTACCAGAAGGAGTGTGTCTGTCAACTACTATCTTATTGTCATCAATAAGGTCTAGTTTCAAATGTCGAAGTTTATTGTAACTATTAGTCTTATGTCCTTTGTGTCTATGATAGTCGCAAAAGTGATTGTAATTCCACCATGGGGGTTTGACTTGTGGATTATATTCTTTCATCTCAGGTAGCGTTATAAGATTATTTTCAAGGAGTTCTTTTAATGCAGATTCAAGCGATTGTCCCAATGGCGTAAAATTTTGTTTAGGGAAGCTTCTTTGTTTTTCTTTTCCTTTGTCTAAAGATGAACCTTTAAGGTTGTAGATAGGTGATGATGTTTTAGTCATTTTCGCATCAACAACTTCATCATTGACCACATTCTTATTCTTAACCCAAAAAGGTGTCTTGTTGCTCGAGCTTGATTTTTTATCTTTGTCATTATTAAGTTTAATAATTCCATCATTGATGAGAGTTTTTTCAATTCAAAATCCCATTTTTATGACTTCATCAAAGGAATCAAAGCATTTGAGGTAAAGTTCCTTTCTAATTTCCTTGTTCAAATTTTGACAAAATATGTCAACCAATTCTTTGCATGGAATGTCATAAGGTACTCATTTTGTCAAATGTCTCCATCTTTCTAAAAATGACACAAAAGATTCTCCTTATTTTTGCTTGGTGTTAAAAAGGTTTGTCATGGTCACTTTAAGTTCACAATTGTAACTATAATGTGAGAAAAAATTATTAGCTAATTCTTGAAAATATTTGATGGTTGGGGGTAATTGTGAAAACCATTCCATAGCTTCTCCTCCCAGACTGCGAGGGAATAATCTCATAAGGTATGTCTCATCAACTGTGAATTCCAAGATAGTATTGGAAAATTATCTTAAGTGATCTTTAGGATCTCCTTTTCCCCTATATTTATCAAGTCTCAGTATGTCCCGGTGACTGGGAAATGGTGGCATTAGTATGCTCAGGTCGAAAGGATAAGGACATATATCTTCAATGGAAAACTTGTGGGACGATGTTTTACTATTCTTAAGAGTATCCAATTCTTGTCTCAATGCTCTAAGCTCATCCAAAATAGGATTATTTGTAGGTGTGGGTTTTAATGTCTTTGAAGATTTCTTGTAACCAAGTTGTAAGTAAAAGGGCCTATGATCTTTGATTCTATCATCATTGTTTTTTCTGGTATGCTTAGATTCACTATATTCATGTTTGTCATTCATCGTGAGTAAGGATATGTCAAAATCAGGAGGCAGTTTGATTCCTTCATTAGCAAGGGCCTTGAAGTATTGTTGCAAATTACATTTGACCACCTTTGTAAGCAGTTTAGTGAATCTATGATAATGAAGTGCTTCTATATGGGATCGGGTTACTTCTTTGCTATCAGTTTCATTTGTTTCACTAGTTGCAACACTAATGTGATCTTCCCCATCAAAGTCATTTCCCCAAGGGTTCCCTTCCTCTTGAAGCATTTTTATTCTTGTTTTAGGGGTCATAGGTGATTGTTCTAATCTTCAACCTAGGACTAGACAATGTATAAAACTCAAGATTGGGATGCAATGCATACTGATATGACTCTAAGATAAGATATGGGAATGGAATGGTATGATATGACAAGATCGATATGATACAAATGCAAGAACTCAAGGAAACTCTAGGTCTGAAGCTAATTGTGATGCAAGGCTTTACCTGTGCTATGATGGATAGACATAAGGACAAGTGATCAACATAGAGTATGCTAAATTAGGAGATGATGAACTCTAAGAACATTACCCTACTCAAAGATGATGGTATATTCCCTAACTCAAGGATGATGAACCTCAAGTGATATGGGTGATAAATAGCCAATATTTGATTCAAGACCTAAGGAGAGCAACCTAAGTGCAAGCTAAAAGTTTTGTTTGACTAATGATGGATATGCAAGGACTGAGGTCATGATTGGAATATGCAAGGAATAGGTGGAATGGTCTATATATACAAGGACTGAAGGATCAAAACTAAAGAATGATGCCCCAAGATATTTAAATGATAGGGTTGTTTTGGATATGTAAGTTTGGTTCGTTCCTCAAAGGGCGTTGATAAAAGTTTCTTAGCAATATGTCTCGGTTGTGGTAGTTCTTCAAGATGTGTTTTCTAATATACCTGGAACTACGATGTCTATGTTTGAAACATGGGAACATGGATCTTCTCTTAGGGATTTTGGTTTTGCAAGAGATCATGTGGATATTTATGTTGTCTAAGCAAGCTTCTGAGATTTGAAAGGTTGAAATGTTATGAGTTCTAGGTGTGATGTTTGGTTGAGAATGATTTTTTGAACACACATGCAAGACATGGCAAACAAAATGTTTTGGTTGACTCTAACACAAAAGCAAAGTAAAGTCTGAATAGGGGCCTAGATTAGCCCCAAGATTTTTCATTGGTCTCAAAATGTTTGAAAACACTTGCAAGCATGCACAAACTAGGTTAGAAAGAGGATACTACTTGTTGAGTCCCTACTTAGATTTCTCCATATACTAAAACAAAGTGGACAACTAGAGATCTTGGTGACACTAGCTCCCCCTTACATGGCATGGGCACACTAAAATCTCTTACCTCAAAGATCTGAAGATCTTATGAACCAAGGGATTTATGTCTCCACAATGAATAATACATGTAGGGAAGCTTCAAAGGTCTGACCTCTTGCACCAGTAAGAAAAAAAGGTTTTTCCAATCTCTACAACAGATGGTTCATAATTTGTGTTTTGGGGTAATACCAGTGCCTATACATGATGCATTTCGCTCAATTAAGAGGCATCCCAACCCTTAGAAATATCTAAGGGTTTTCATGCATCTCAAGGATTCTAAGAGAGACTTTTGTCAGTATAGGACATCTACACTAGGTGATTGAAGACTTTCCCATCAATCACAATAATTTATATAGCGGACTGAAAAAGAGTACCGCTTGGGTCATTCCCTCTCACAAGTTGGGAGGCAGGCCCTTTAAGGGATTAAACACATAAAAGAAAAATGATGGGTCTGGCTTCTGATCACTAAGTTTGCACAAGGTGAGAGCATACACCTACCACCTTACAAGAATAAAAAATAGTGGCTCATTAACCCCCATTTAATTAAACACATGAAAAAAATGATGGGTCTAGCTTCTGATCATCGAGTTTGCACAAGGTGAGAACATACACCTAGCACCAAAAAAAGTGATTAATTAACCCCCCTTAATTATTCTATGTGAAAAAAGACACTTAAAAAAAGAAATTAAAGAAAACCCTACAAAACCACCATTAGTAGTTTAAGTCTCCAGTCTTCGACAAACGAGTGTCAAGTTTTCATTTTAAGTCTTTGGCATGCAAATCTGCAAAAAGCCAAGTCAACAAAGATTAGCCACAAAATCAAAACCAAACTAAAAAGGAAACTAACATTAATCTAACTAACAAAAATTAACAAAGAAAATTAATCTAAACCTAACTAATTAATCTAACTAAAAAAAATCAACTTATACAAATTAATCTAAATTAGTCTAAATTGAAACTAAATTAACAAAAAATAATAACTAACAAAAATAAAATTATACTATTAATCTAAATAATCTAAATTGAAACTAAATTAACAAAATTAATAACTAAAAAAATCAACTTACATTAATCTAAATCAAAGTTAAAATTAATCTAAATTAACAAAATCAATTAAAATAACATTAATCAAAAATTAACACACAAAATTAATCTAAACCTAACTATCAAAAAAATAAAACCTAATTAATCTAACTAACAAAATGAGAATTAATTAAAATCTATCCTTGGCTTATTCAGAGCAGGATTGCTAGGATCCTTAGATTTCAAATCGGTTCTCTTCCCTTGATGTACCTTGGGATTCCTTTGGCTTTGAGATCTTAGTGTAGAGATTACTGGCAAGGGATTTTGGATAAATTCTGAAGTAAGGTTAGTCACTGGACTTACAGATGGCTATCTTCTACTGGGAGAGTGATTCTCCTAAAGTCTGTGGTGCAGTCTCTCCCCATTTACAGGTGTTGTGTGCAGGTTCCCCCTTCTGCCTTTGTGAAGGAATTTGATTCTCTATCTCGTCAATTCCTTTGGTCTAGCAGCCTTCTATCCTCGAAGTGGAGTTTAGTCAAGTGGGAGTCTGTCTGCAGGCCGAAGCATGCCGGGGGCCTTGGTCTCAAGTCTATGGCTCTTGTTGTCACGGCCTTGGTAGCTAAGTTGTACTGGAGGTGGTGCAATAATCAGGATCAGGATTGGACCAAGATTCTTGCCCACAAGTATCTTCCAGGTGCTGATAGCGAGGATATGTCGCGGCTTGCTTTGTTGGGAAAAGGATCTTGTGTCTGGGATACTCTTAAAAAGGGAGCTCAGCTTATTAAGGATGGTCTCTTCTGGATCTGTAATAGAGGCTCTGATGCTCTATTTTGGATGGACTCTTGGGATGGCCACCCTCCCATTCTTTCTAGCTTCCCTCAGTTCCAACCTCTTTGCCATATTTTTACTGATGCTGGGTGGATTAAGGTGGAGCATTTTAAAATTGTCAAGTGTATTGGTCAGGTGGAGGTGACTTGCTGGAAGGATCCTCAGGAGTGGCCCATGGGAGGTCCTAATGAGGATCGTGCTGATTTGGCTAGACTCTTGGAGGGTAGGTTCTGCAACTCCCTTAATGAGAGGGACACGTTGGCTTGGAGTCCTAGCCCAAAAGTTAAATTTACTATTGCTCAAGGTTATGTTATGCTAGATAGAAACTTACATGGTCTAGCTGAGGTGCCCTGGTGGAAGAAGGTATGGAACAACTTTTCTTGGACCAAATGCAATTTTTTCTTATGGTTGGTTGCTCAGAAGAAATGCCTCACTTGGGAGAATCTTCGCAAGCGAGGTTTTCAGGGACCTTCTATTTTCTTCCTTTGCTTGCACAGTGAGGAATGTACTTCCCATTTTCTCTTTCTCTGCCCTTTTTCTAGAGAGATATGGCATAGGTGGTGGGAGGCTTGGCATCATGGTTGTATTCATGCTACCTCCCTAATTGAATTTTGGGAAAGTATGGGCAGGCCTCCAGCGAAGACATCTTTCCTACAGGTGGCCTAGGCTATAGGGCCTATTTTCATTATCTGGAACCTTTGGCTGGAAAGGAACCGTAGAGTTTTTTGTGGCTCCAAATTAGGAAGTTTTCAATTGTGGTAAAAGATAATTAGCAAGCTTCAGAAGACTATCTTTGCTAAGTGTGATATGTCTGAAAATATTGATCATGGTGATTATGCTATAGTGAGGAATTTGAACCTGGGGGATAGTAGAAGGGGTTGCTTTGCTCGAAAAAGACCCTAACATGTCAAGCAGTGGGTTTGTCATGATGGGAGGTGGACACCTCCCCCGGTTGGGGTCCTGAAGATTAATACAGATGGTTCTTCTCGTGGGAACCCTGGACATGCTGGTATTGGTGGTATATGTAGAGGTAATGATGGTGGTGTGGTTTTTTCCTTCTCTATTTACAAAGGGCAGCACTCTAATAATCTTATGGAGGCCCTTTCTATTAAGATTTCTATTGAGAGAGGTTGCTCTTTAGGCTAGAGGAGGATTATCTGTGAGTCGGATTCTCAGATTGTTGTGGATATTCTGAACAACCAGAGTTTGGATGGTGTTAGTTGGCAATTAGCCTTAGTGGTTAGATAGATTCTAAGTTTATGCAGTTCTGTGGATTATGTCTCCTTTTGTCATATCCCTAGAGAATGGAACAGAGTGGCTAATTCTTTGGCAAAGTGGGCCTCAGAGAATGTGGATGGTTGGGATATTAGTGGAAGGGATGAGTTACCTTCTGATTATCTTGGGACCCTGGAGAGGTTATTATTGGAAGATAGGAGTTTGTAGTACTGTTGTTGGTTTTTTTGGTTGTGTTCCTTGTTTGGTGGCCCTACGGCCTTTGCTCTATATCTTGGATTTGATTGAATAAATTTTTACCCCTTCTTTTAAAAAAAGAAAAAAAAAATTAAAATTAAAATCTATCTTGACAATGAGAAAACTAATTGAAATAAACTAGCATAAATAATTGCTAAGGATAGATTGGGGGATTTGATTAATCATGGATAGAATGATAATAATTAAAAATAGTGGCTCGAAGTGTCGTCCAACTGTCAAGTTGGTTGTCGTCTTTCTTTGGTGGAAATTAGGCAAGTTGATAAGATGAATTGGGAGGTACAATATTAAAGGCAGTGGTATGCCAGATCTGAAAGATTTAAAAAGAAAGGGGTGGAAATGATAGATTGTTTTGGAAACCTCATGTGTTAAAAAGAAAGATGTTAATGTGAGTATAGGGATCATTATTCACACCTCTAAAAATATTGTGTTTGATTTTGGAAAAGACATTTTTACATGTGTTATCGTTGATGTGAAGGAGGGTAATAAGAAAAGAGTAATCATGGCTCATAAAGGTGGAGGAGTTGTTAGTTATCATAATGATAGGATTCAAAAATATGAAATTTAGCTTTGCATTCAAATTGATTATTTTAGTGATATGAGATTTCCACAATCCATCATGAATGTATTTTTGTTGCTTCTGGATTCGATTGTGTGCAAGTTTTTCCATCAACGTTTCGGATCACACTCCGTGATCCATTATCAAGATGTAAAACAAGAGCATGAGGAGCAAATATGATAAGTTGTAGACCCAACATAGCTTAAAAAGGGGGGTTAGGAGGGAGGAGAGATAAGGGCACAAGAAACAAGGCACCAAATAAAATAAAATAACAATTAAAAAGAAAAAGACAAATTAAAATAAAAGAACCAAAATAAATTCAAATTCAAGAAATAGGACAAAACAATCTAGATTAAGGAAAATAAAAGCAAGTTAAGTGAAGCTGCAACAAATAAGATAATCAAATAAGATTAACATAAAGAGAAATAAAGAATAATGAAAACCAAGGCAAGCAAATACTAACTAATCAAATAAAATTTTAAAGGAAATGAAAACACACAACACTAACATATATATACATATGTATATGTATGCATATATGTATGTGTATACATGTGCATATCAATGAAATAAATGAACTCAAGAAGAAATAAAAATAATAACAACTCAAAAGAAGAGAACTAGATATAAATATGCTCCGGGAAAAGAAGAACATGCACAATAAGATGAAAAGACAAAGCACTAACATATATGGAAATATGATAAATAAATAAGATTAAAAAAAGAGAGAAATAAAGAAAATGAATAGCCAAGGCAAGATGAAAAGACAAAGCACTAACATAAAAGGAAGCGATAGCGCTGAAATTCACCACAACATTCTACAAATAAGTGACCATGTCTTTTGCCAAGTCAAGCACATCATATCTACATGTCTAAGATACATGAACATGCTCATAATGAATACATCCTGGAGAAATAAGCATGCAGCCATAAACTAATTTCACATCGAGTTCACCATTTTGTTAATGCTAAAAATGAGAAAACTGATAAATGAATCTAAAACTAGAATCAAAACACTTTCAACATCACGTCAATGAAGCCTCTCGTAAATGAAAGCAAATGCAAAAACGTAATACTAAACTACGAAAAACAAAACATGACCATTCAAAGGAAAAGTAACTCCATCGCTTTCCTATCATTAAGATCTTGAATTACACATTTGATGCTCTCAGATTTTTATAAGCACAAATGCATCAAGAAGCTATGATGAACGGATGTAAAAGTTTTTGTGATCAAAATTGAATATGTATAACGGTGAAAAGAGAGAGGGTTTATAAAGATGTCCTCACAAGATAAATCCAAGTTATGGGGAAATGTGGGATTAAAAGAATGAAGTGGAGAAATAGATGTTTATCCCATATTGCTTGATCAAGTGAAATTGATGGGAATGAGAGAAATAAATGGGAGAGTTTATGATATGATGGAGGTTTAGGAATTTAGAATAAAAGTGGACTTGCAAATTAGATGAATGATTTAATTAAATGGATTTATATATGAAAATGCAAATGATTTAATGAAATATGCACTAGATAAAGATTAATGCATGGATATTTTAATGATTATGTGAATAGATGATTTATGGATAACTGATTATGTAAATGGGTAAATGACTATAATATTTTAATGATTTAAGTGAATTAATGAATAAATAGAAGAAAGTATTAAATGAATTAATTAAATAGATAATAATATCCATTTTATTAATAAAGATTAAAGTGTGCTATTACATTTTGAAGAATTCACTTTCATGCAGAGGCGTTGAAAATCAGTGCCCCTGCACTTTTTATACTTAGCCAATTTTTGGCTTGTGAGCAGGAGCACACTTTTTATCAAGACTTAGTCATTTTCTTGCCTCTGCGCATTTCTTCATGCGTTTTACATTTTTCGCTCATCGTGCCACTTTTTGCGCCTAAATTAATTGCTCGACTTGAGTTAGGTTTTTGAGTTTCCCATTTACTTAATAGTGTTTTATTGTTTCTTTTTCATTGTTTATGATCTTCAACTTCTTTCCTTCATGCTGGGTGAATTCTCCTCAAGCTGCAAAACACGTTTTTGAGAAATTTGAAGTTCCTCTCAATCAAATCTCGCGTTTTCTCTTGGTAAGTTGTTCTTCTTGCTTTCTCTCCATTCTCCTTCATTATTTTATGCATGTCTTAGGATTTACATATGCGTTTTTTATTCTTACCTTCATTTTCTTCATACGTTTTTCTTCTACCATGCATTTTTCTTCCTTTCTTCGTTTTCAGAATTCTTCAAGATGTATGGATGTTTCATTTTATCCTAATCTCATTGTTTTTCTTTCTTCATGCGTCCATCTTGTGTATGTGCATTTTCCTGATGCACCCTCACGCAATGGGATTTTCATGGCTTGTTTTGGTGTGATTTCTCTCTCCCCACGTTCCTTACTTTTCAAGCATCACTATGTTTGCTTACCTCTATCACCATTTACATCAATGTATAGTGGCGTAAAGATGTAGGTTTGTCCTTCCAAAATGCATGGTAAGGGGGTTCCTCTTCAAAAATATGTTTTGCAAATGCTCCACACAAAGAAATTTGTGCCTCAAGAGTCAAGCATTGTTTTTCAACCTCACTGCGTGTTGTTTTCCAAACCTCAGGCTTCACATGCAATAGCATCCAAAATGTGTGCTTATACATTCATTATGTTCTTCCCAGGTATTAATTACCAACTTCACAGTGAGAGATGTCATGGCGCTGAAAGAGTGCGCCCTGGCATTTTGAAATTTATTCTAACACTAAAAAGTGCAGGAGCGTTGTTTTTTAGCACCCTTGCATCAAAGCCAAAATCCTTCAAAATGTAAGGGCGCTGAAAAAGTGCGCCCTTACACTTTTCACATTTTTTCCCAGAAGTACTCCAAACTTGCAAGCTTCATTCCAAACCTCATTCCTTCCATTTTGTGCATCGTTTTGCATGCCTTGTCATCTGCTCCACGCTTGCTCATCGTCATTGCTCACCTCACGCTCTCCCATGCTATTTAACGACTAATGTTTGTTCTAACTCCACACTTTGCAATCTCTTTTCAAAGATCTTCAAGGTTGATTGATCAAAGATTCAATCGCTCTTGATGGCTTCCAGTAAACCTCTGTCTTCTTCAAAAGCAAAGGGAAAAATGAAATATAACTATCAAGGTGTATATCCGCCGACTGTAGTGGTCTCCAAGGTGGAAGAAATAAAAGACACAAAGGTTGGCTATCAAGACTTGGTTGATTTTGCAAAGCAAACTGAGATGAAGCCTCTTCCTAACCCAATGAGAGCAATTGTACACAGTAACCTGCATTTGGTAGCTATGTTCCCTATAGCTGCACATAATACGGAATTTTTTCTTCAAGTGACATCTCACTACATCAGGGAAAGCAGAAGTGTGATCGATTCTTCTAGGCACAAGATTTTAAGACTCAACCCTGATTTCTTTAACATTGTGTTTAAGGTTCCTCAAATGGAGAAATACATTGATATCTCTATACAAAAAGCACAAGAAGTCTTTGACGTTGATCCCAACAAGGTGAAAAACCTAATAAATACCCAATGGTTGAAGAAGCCTAGACAATCTGTTTCTAGATGGCCAAAGGGACTCCTGCGAAGTGATTTCAAAGATGACGTCAAAGATATGATCACATTTTTAAGCAGAGTAAAAGGCTTGCCTGAATCATCCACTTTTCATGATTGGATGTATGAATACATCAGGATTATTAGAAGACAAAAGGTGCACATTGACTGGGGCAAACGGATCAGTGATGAAATACATGAGCAGCTGATCAATGCGCCTTCCACATTGAAATTCTATATGACTTCTTACCTGGTGTATGCAACAGCTGTAATGAGACAATTTCCAGGTCTATCCACAAAAGGGAATCGGATGCTGGTACCTGTGTATAAATTCTTCTATCAACTGGAATTGAAGGAAAGCTTTCATCATTTCAGGCGGGTTATTGATGCTTTCTTTGCACCTTTGCTTTTCAATTTTGATCCAGCTCTCGAGAGGATGAGGGTATCTGATGAGGCCTATAAGGCGGTAAGTAAATTTGGATGCCTATTTCTTCAATTCCCAACGTTTACTTATTTAAGAGTAGGGTGCTACACTGGTTGTCCTTACATGCTGCCACATTATCCTTCAGATAAGTGGGTTCTCATGGAAATGTCCAGACAGCTGGTTTCAATGCATAAAGAACAAAGAAGTAACCACAAGCGTGGATTCAAGTTCCCACTGACAATCGGCAGATATATTATCCCAACTATATAGAAAGCCAAATATGTTTATGCTGAGATGCAAATCATGACAATCAAGATCTACAGGTATAGGTTTGATTTCGATTACCGGGATGTTAGAAAGAAATTACAAAAGGGTCATCATCACAAATACCATTTTGAAGACATTTGGGTTGATTGTAGAGATGAAGAAGCCATTCGCAAAATGGATTATTCCAGGTTGATTGTTCAGCAAATCAGAGACCTTGATATTGCTGACCTACCAGAGGATTTTACAGATCCTGGCGATATCATGAATGTTCTCTATGATGAACAAGAGGTTTCCAAAAGGTCGTTGCCTATAATTCAATGGTCTAGGAAAGAAATTACCAGCATGAGAGAGATTGAAGCCAATCCTAACCAACACTGCAGAATGGCTACATAAGCATGGTTATGAAATGAAAAGTTTCAGAACAGATTCGGAAGGAGAAGAATCTGAAGCAGAAGCTCGCCGATAGCAAGAACTCCGCATGAAAAATAAATCAGCGGTTGTTGCCACTTCTTCATGAAGAGGTCCCAGGATCAAGTTTATTGTTGGCAAGAAAGATACCCAATCCGTCCAAGAAGGAGAAACCACGGAATCTGATCCATCTCGCTCTAAAGGTAAAAAATCCATTCCAGAGGAGATAGATTTCGATGAAGAAGGTACTTCCAGTGACCAATCCGCTGAAGATGAAGACTCAGCAAAAGCAGACTCCGATGCAGAAGAGGTTTCTGAAATTGGGCAAGAGTCTGAAGAATATTTTGAAGAAGAATCTGAAGGTGATTCCAAAGGTGAACCAGAATCAGAAAAACAAGAGGGTGATCAACAGGAACCCAGGCATGATCAAGAAAGAACTACGTCTTCACCTGAGAATGTAGTTGAGGAAATTCCTAGAACGTCATCGCCTATGATTTCCAGTGTTCCTCATGCCCCTCCAAGTTCAAGAACTCCTCCACCTCCTGTTCTCTCATCACCCATTCCTACCACATGCATTCCTGCACTTGAGATATCCACTATTCTTGCAACATCAACCCCGCTTGATACTCCCTCGATGACAAGCATTCATACGGTTGATATACTATCGAGTCCTCCATCATCCATTCCTAGCCTATCTTCACCAACGTATGATATCACTTCTGAAAATGAATTCAATCATTTCATAAATGAGTCAATGTGTGATCAACTCAATGTGCAGTCTACAGGAGCAATGATGAAAGACACTTCTCCTATTGTCACAATACCCATGGTAACCTCAGATGTGACAATAACTTCAGAAGTGATGATGACAACTGAGTTGACAGTGAATCCAGAAGTTCACACCTCCTTCCTTCCCCCTTGGTTGATATCTCAAGTGTCGAAGTGGAAGAAGCAAATGATCTCTCCAGAGGAGCTCGACCTCGAAGAGATAGTCCCTCCGAAGGCTAAATGGAAGAAAAAGGAAAAAGTATACTCAAGGTTGAACGTTGACAAGACTGGCAACAAGTATGCAAAAATTGGCATACCACCGCAAGAGGAAGGAGATGTCAATATGGAGGACTACACGGTAACAAAAGTCCAACTTGGCAAGGTTACCAATGAAAGTGCAAAGGCTGATGCGCAAGTGACATTGGATATCTTGGTTGGAACACTGGATAAAATCGAGCAAGCTCGCAATATGTACAAACAGAGGGCAGAGCATTATGCCACTGTTGTAAAGAGACTTGCAGGATCTCCAACTAATGCACAACCGCTGAAAGTGGTAAGTATTGAGGACCCAATTGTCAAGAAAGTTGAGAAGTTTGCCTCCAAAGGCAGGGTGTTGTATGATTTCATTGAGAAGATCATGGAACATGGATCTCAGATCATAATTGTTACGAACGAGAAAACTACCTTGTTGGCCAAGCTCACCACAGAGCTTGATAAAGAAAAAAGTGTACTTTCCCAAGAGCGCAAAGATATGGGAAAATGCCTGTTGTCGTGGTCATAGATGAAGCAGGTAAAGCTCAGTAAACTAGTGGAATTCAGGGTAATTCCTGACAAAGAAAAGTTCATTGAGGTAAAAGAATCCTTGAAACATTGAATTCAAGTAATTCAATCTCTCACGGAAGATCTCCATCAAGTGCAGGAAGATGTCGAAGGACATCGTGTTATTCTTGAAAAAGGTATCAAGGAGTTACCAGGTCAACTTCTTGAGGAGAATCGTATCTTCCTGCTGGCCACATAAATATCTCAGATCTTCAAAGAAGCCATCATGAAGTTGATTGACAGTTCAGACTTTTCAGAAGCCTCACTGAACGTCATTTGTGATACAAGGCTCACATTGGATAACCTGAAAATGCATCTTGACAGGTGCAAGAAGGTTCACTCATCTGCCATGAGATCGATCACGAGAATTCACACCATTGTGGATTACACCGTTGGTCCGGATGAGAAGTTCGTGCAAGAGACCAAGAAGAAATATGAAGACTTTCGCGCCCAAAGCAAGGAAACATGAAGAAGGTTCATGATCTCCAGTGTTAGAAATTTCCAGTGCATCCCTTTATGCATCTTGTAAATATTTCCTGACATCTTATATGTCTTTTTGTAAATTGTAATTGCACCAAGTTCGAAGATGTAACCTTTTGAAAACAAATTACACTTTGACCTTGGTCAAAGTTAGGTGAGATCTCCTTGAATCGCTCACCTAACTTTCCTTGTTTTCCTCAATTAGATTCCTAATTTTGCTCATCCCTCTTTCTATATAATGTGAGGGATTTCTATTGTAAATTTATCCTTTAGTATTTTGCAACGAAGTGCTGCCCTTTTTGAAGCAGAATAGTGAAACTTTGTGTTCATGCTTTGTGAATGAAATTTGATCAATAAAGAAGAAGATTGCAAACCAGACTTTGTGTTGGATTCGATAATCTTGTGAATTGATCTCATTTGGTGGTGATTAGCTTATGGAATCTGAAGGACTCTAAGTAATTCATGTAAACTTTGTGTTACATCCTTTATTTAGATTTTCATTTGTGTTTTGTTTATCTTTGGTTGAATGATCTACAAGACTTTGTGCTTGTAATTGTTCATGCTCTTTGGATACTTTGGTTGGATAATCTACAAGACTTTGCACTTGTAATTGTTCATGTTGTTCAAGGAATTGTTGCGTCTAAGAAGACTTTGTGCTTCTAACGTGACAAATGGCATACCTATCACATATCCACCATTGATAAAGCTATGGAACGACTTTGTGCCTTCGTTAGCTTTCCCTTTTATTTTTACTAGTTTATTGTTAATCACTTCTAGTACCTCTACGCTTTGCTTTGACAAGATAGAGGTATTGGCATTACTGCTCGTTGTTAGTTTAGAGTTATTGTGAATTAAGAACTTCCAACAGTGAAGCATTGTAAACATCTTCTCTGAAAAAAGAGAGAAGGATGAATGTAACACACCCCCCCACTTCGTAAGTATTGTGTACATTTTGTAATTACTTTTTTGTTTTACTATCGCTTATGTCAGCAGTAAGAAGGGCGTCTCCCCTTTCTAAGAGGAGAGATTTACATCTCACATAGCTGCGGTTAAAGTCCTAGTTGTGTAATCTATCGAAAAGCTGATTACATAATTTTCACCCAACATAAATTTACTTCACTTTTCATTTCCCTTAAAAAAATTTGGAAGTTATAAACCATTACACTTCCCAAAAATTTTTTACCTCATCTTGTCTTCTTCTTTTGCACAAAATTTCAATTCTCTTAGAAACTCCATTCTACTTCTTCTCATTATCCCTTGTAGAGTTGTGGAAGTTTCTTACACTTTTGTATTGTCTACAAAAGTGTTTCATGAGTCCTACCTTCCACTAGTTCACCCTCATAGACTATCCCTTCTTCAAAGAACTTTCCTTCTAGTTCCAAATCCTTACATTCCTCTATCATTCCTTCACATTCTTATTATTAAATTATAAACCCACATTCTTCTATGCACTTGTTCTTTTCCTCCCTAGCCTCACTTTCCTAGATCTTTGAATATCCCTATGATTTACACTTTCCCACATCCTTCATCCATTCCTACGTAAATGATAACCCTAAGCACACTTTCACCCATGCTTCCCTTTCCAATAGTCTTGACTTTCTTGTGTTGGTATGAATAAGGTGTTTATCTAACTAGTTCACTTAGTATGCCCTATTCACATGTTAAGTTTACTTAGGTCCTAAGAATCTTTCTAGAAACTTAGTTGCCATAAGATCTTATCTTATCTTTTATCATTTACTTATTTTATCCTAGATTATTTAATATTTTTTGTCTCATGTCATAGGATTAAGACACTTTTCATGATCTTCTCTAATCACATCTCTCACATTTCCTATATAAGAAATGATTCTCTTACATGTCTCAAGTATAATTTAAGAATCATTTAAGCATCTTGTGAATATTGTATTCTTGATTGGTGGAATAACATCTTTTGTTGTTGCTTCTTTCTTGTATGTTTGGAAGGTTATTTTGTGTTGCAAATTGAAGATTTTGGTTGCATCTTGGTTACTCACCTCAACATGGTATCAAAGCTTTGAATCTGGCAAGCCCCATTATTGATCTAGAGAGTTTCTTCTAGATCAAGTTTTTTCTATTATGATTTGAATTTATTGTATGGTTTTGTATATTCTCGTATTCTCTTCTCTTGTATTTTGATACAATCTAGATAGAAAGGATTTATCAAGATATGTTGATCCTATATTGTATGTGTGTGTTTTAGTGAGATCTGGTGATTACAACTATTCTAGATACAATGACAATATTCTTAGCTATCACATTGCATTTGGGAGGCTCAAGAAAGTCATATTTAGCTTTTGTTTCACTCAATATGACCACCATTTTCCACATTAGAAAACAAGGGTTTGAAGCTTAGATATGGTGAACAAGTTTTTGCTGGAGCATTTTTTGCCCAAATGGACCTTACTAATTCAAGAGAGCAAACAAATAAATTTTGACTAAAAAAATTTCTATATTCAAGCTAAGTTATTTTTGAGGTGAAAAAAATTACAAAAGAGTCTGTATGGCCCTCCAACACAAGTCTGTGTCATTGTCAAAATTTTAAAAAATTAAAAAATTAAAGATTGCTTTGTTTAAAAAAATTATTAAAAAAATTAGAAGTTAAAAAAATTAAGGGTATCGAAGGTACCTATTCCTTAAGGGTGTAATAACCTCAGGCCCTACCCCTTCCATGGATGTGGTACCTTAAGGATACCTCCACCATATCCATGGCCTAGGTCATAGATAGGGTGATGGATCCTTAGGTCATGCCCCTCTTTATAGGAGTGGTGAGGATTTAATCCCCCCCCCAAAAAAATAAAATAAAAATAAGAATTTATTTTAATAATATTTTAAAATAAAAGGTCTTTTTTAGCATAAAACTTTTTGCACTTGACACAATTCCTCTAATGCTCAATCCACCCCATGCCTAGTTGCAAGGGCAACTAGTGCCCAAACCAAGGGGCCTAAATTTTTTCCATTTTTGGCAACTTTAGTAGAATATGGAAAATCACGATAACTTTTGATTCAAGAGTTAGATTTTGGCAAATGAGATATTGATCGAAAGATGGTTCCAAACTTCCATGTACTTTTTAGTGTTGTAGATATTTTTCTCAATTTTATATTAGCGCATTTTATAGTCTATTAAAGCTAGATGTGCTTTTTCATCTTTAGAGTTCATAACTTTTAACCAATTCCTTCATTTTCATGATTCTTATTGCATTAGAAAGGTCTTTTAGAGCTCTTTAGAGCTACCCATGCACTTTTTCCATAGTTGGTTGCAATTATATTTAATTTAGATTTTTGTGTTTTTACACTCAAGTTGATTACTTAGATGTTTTTGCACCTGACAACCTTTTGTTTGTGTGGGATGGTTTCATTTGGGCTACTTTATATATATTTCCAGTATTTTTCCTTTTTTGGGTATTTTGAGCATCTTTTGAAATCACTTTCTCATTTGTAGATGCATAAAGATAAAGTGTCATACTAGATTGTGCATGCTTTTTGGGGATTTTACACATTATGTTGTGTCATATTTTGTACTCACATTGTATTATAAAGTTTCATGGGGGGTTGCATATAGTGCCTTAATTAATTTTTATTACTTCCTTTTCAAGTGACTGTTCCTCCACAACAACAATGAATCCTAGTGATTCTTGCTTTCATGCGTGTGTGTTTTGGACTACACACCATTCTTAATTTGCAAGTACTTTCTTTTGCATATTCAAATGATCTTTTTTCTCCTCCATGCACTGCATGGTGACACACAATTTCAGTGGACCTTTCATGTCTCTCCCTTATCATAATTATGGGGGGATATCATATTTTTCATGTTAATGCTTCCTTGATTTATATTTAAAATGATATATGTATCTAGTATTTATTCATATGTACTAGGTGGATGCAGCAGTTGATTACCCATCATTTTAGTGAGATGGGGAATTCACCATATAGATGCTCTTGCATTCTTGTTTTGTGGAGGTGGCCTTTCATCCTCAGTTGATCATTGTTCTTCATATTATTGGCACTTGTACTTTTGACTTGCAGTTTACTCTTGCATTGGTTGAGTAGTGGCATTTGGGTCTCATGTAAATTCATGTATCATCTATACCTTCAACGGGCATATTATTTTTTCTTTATTTTCCATCTAATCATTGTTTGAGTAGTATCATTGGGGGAATTCCAGTAGATTGTTGTCTTCTTGATCATGAAAATCATAGGGTGTGTGCAAGAAGTTGAGTCCACTTTTTGGCCAAAAAGTGGAAGTGTTTTTCCTGATTTTCAGAATTTGACACATTTGACCTTAAAATTTGAAAGCACTTAGAGATGAAATCTTTAAAAAAGTCACTAATCATAAAATGTAGTGCTCGGAGTCTAGTTTCCAAATATGTAATTTATTTCAATACCCAGATTGTACAAATTGAGTTTCAATAGGCGTTTCTAAAAACCACTATTTAAAAGTCACTTTTTTTTACCATACCATGCACGTGTATGACATCCATATTTTGACTTAAATTATCGTATTTTTCTAAATACTTTTGGGAAAATATTTGTGACTCACTGAAACTTGTTCTTGATATTTTTTTGTAATTTTTTATTGATTTTTTTTTTGTTAAATTTTTATTAGGCAGATTTGTCGTTTTGAAAAATCATCGTGTACAACATGCATAAGATGACCTAAACTTATCATTTTATTTTTTTTTTTAAATTGAAAAGAATTTTCTGAAGTTTGTTCTCGTGCAATCCGTTTGTCAAAATGTTATGTTGATCAAAAGTTATTAAAATAGTAAAAAACCCTAATATTTAAAGTTTATGGACCAATTTTATTAGAAATTAATTGAAAAATAGAAAAAATAATCCAATTGCAAAACAAATTACATATTTAGAATCTGCATTGTCTCATCTAAAATGGGTTTTAATTTCGTCAAAAATTTCAGCAAAAAAAGTTGTCAGCCATATGTCCAAAGTCAGTATTTTTCTTTGACATTGTTAGGACCTTCAACTTGCAGGTCAAACCAGGTTGAAGGCCTAGGTTCATATTTCCAATGCTTTTCCCGAACCAAAATCCTAGGCAAAAACCCGACCACAAAGCAAATAAAAATTCAAATTTTAAAAAATGGGATCCCGATTATAAAACGGGATCTCGTTCCTTATTCTATAATATTCAAACCGTTGGGAGGGAAATGGGATCCCATTTCCCTTCCAACGGTCCCCACATTCAATGTCGAGAATGGGATCCCGATTATAGAACAGGATCTCGATTTTTATAAACAGGATCTCGTTTCTTTTATTTAAATATACTGCAAAAAATTACTATGAAGTCTACAACTTCACATGTACGGTCGAGAGTAGTAAAAGTAAACTATTTTTCATGAGCTATTGTATTTACAGGTGGTGAACTTGATTTTTAGTTGATTTTATCAAACGAGGCATCATCTACACCATTTTTGAAGTGGAATTGTGTTATTTTGTGCTTATTTGGAGGAACAAAAGGTCTTCAATTTGCAATATGGATTGAATTTTTCAAAGGAGGCATGAAGAAAACAATTTTCAAAGTGGAATTGTGCTCATTTTCTACTTGTTTTGAGGAACACAAGAGGAAGAATTTTGTCCTAATAGGTATTCAACTTCCAATTTGGATTGAGTATTTTGAAGTATTTCACTATTAACATTCATTTGTGCTTGAGAATTTTATAATTATGGGAGATAAAGCTCGTAATAAGAGAAGGAATACATTGACTCCTCAAGAATTTGAAGCAAATAGAGAGGAGAGACAAAGAGAAAGAGAAAGAAGAATGAGAATGAAATCAATGAATGATGGTGGAGCAACCAATTCCACAACTATTGAAGATGAAAACATTGAGGATACCATGGTTGTAGATGAAGCTAATTTGCAAGGAGTCAATTTGGAGAAGAATATGATTATACAAACAAGTCCTACTATGTCTTCAAATCCCTCTTTGAATGTTATGGAGAATGTTTCAATATGCACAAATCCAGGTACATCTTCAAATCCACATGTTAGTGAAATGGTAAATTTGTATGTAGAAGTTTTACAAGATGTTGGACTTAATGATGTTGACATTGACGATATTTGAGAGATGAAAATTTTATAGAATTTGTTGAAAACAAAAAAGAAAAATCTTTTGTTGCAAATGAAAATCAAAATGATCATTTTCTTGAAAATGAAAACAAAACTTGTATTTTTGATGAAAATGAAAATGAAAATCATTTTGTTGATGAAAATGAAGATGAAAATGTAAATGAAAATGAAGATGAAGATGAAAATGAAGATGAAAATGAAAATGAAAATGAAAATCTAGAATGTGATGTTGAATTTAATGAAAATACTTTGTTTAAAATTGGAAGTGGTGTTTTCGATAATCTTCCTGGTCAAATTTCTTGGAGGCAAATAAGAACACATGTGAATAGAATATACACCAAATTCTTTTATCTTAAAAAAATTGCATTTCAATGTCAACTAATGATGCAATTGATGAGAATGCAAAAAATGAGGAAAGTAATGAAAAGGTTAGGCTTTTATTTTAAACCAAAAAGAAAAGATCAATCATTAAAACATGTTATGTCTACTGTTGCTAGTTCCATTCAATCTATTGGGAAAAATAGTCAATCTAAAGATAAAAACGCAGCAAGAAGAGCTATAACAACTGCTATAGTTAATAAAGAAACTTTGAATAAAAGAATGGTAAGCAATATTAGTGAAGTTTTAAAAATACATCCTAAAACATTACTAAGAGCGGTAAAAAGAAGAGAAAGTATAGAAAATGATCTTATCAATCAATGCTGGAGTTTCAGTGGACAATTACAGAGGTCTAATATAAAATTGAATGTTGAAATTAAATCTTTGATCGAAAAATATTGGCACGATAATACTAGGGTTTCATCTAATGCTAGAGATGTTTTAAAATTAAGGGTGGGGTCCAAAGTTTGTGATCCTCACCCAAAACACCTATTAGATACAACACAAACTGAATTTTATAGAAAATTTTGAAACGATTCAGTGTTACTTGGTAATATTAAAATAAGTCAAAGGTCTTTTAAAAAATGTAAACCCTGGTATGTAAAAATTAATAAGCAACGAATATCTTGTTGTTGTAAAATACATGTTCAATTTCGTTATTTTTATGATGTTTTTGATATATATGTTATACCTTGCATACTAACATGATTATACAGATTGTGTGGTATTGATAACCCCAATAAGAGATTTTATTTCAAGTTTGTTTTGTGAAAAATCTAATGATAAATTATTTTATTTAAGTTCTTGTATTTCGGACAATGCATTAACTGTGGAAATCTTTCATTTTAAGAATTTGTTTGCATGAAAGTGTTGATCATGATTTTGGACAACAATTAGTAGATGTCAAAAGATTTAGGAATGTTCACTATTCTTTAAAAGATGGAAGAATAGGAAAGCGTTGTGATTTAGTTACAGAAAAAGTTAGTGTGCATGCATTTATGAGTGAATTTAAGAATAAAATTGTACCAAAATATGTCATGCGCTCTGAACATGCTCAATCGCTTGATGGCCAATTTCGCACATGTAGAAACACATTTCCAATTAGTCTATACTTTCAGTGGTTGATTTTGTGGAGAATTATACTCTCGCTCCGCAAGAGGAAATTCAATCTCAATATTATAATTCAGTGCAAGTAGCCATGTTTGTCCATATTGTTTATAGACATGCAGATGATAGCACTGAGGATGATAGAAAAGTTTTGAGGGAGTATCATTTTTATTTGAGTGACAATCGGTTACACTCGTCAAATTTTGTTCAATACTATTTTAGTATATTTAATAAAAATTTAAGAGAAAGAGGAATCCAGATGAAAGAACACCTCATATGGTCAAATAATTGTACGGGGCAATTCAAGAATGCTCGAATGTTCTATTGGTTAAGTAGGGTTCACAAGGAACTTAATGTCCAGCATATATGGAGTTTTTGAAGTTGGGCATAGTAAAGGAGAACATGATGGAGCTGGTGTGTGTCAAAAGAATTCTTGCTAGAGAACAATTAAAATTTGAGGATTCAGTAAAATTTAAAGATGCACGTGAGATTGTGGATTGGTGTAATAGAAGATTATCTGCACCTGGTTCGAGTGATTACTCTACAGTTCATCGATTCTTTTGGTTGGTGGAAGAAGAGAACATTGTACCTAGAGTTGATTGTGAGACAATCAGTGGATCTACTAAATGGCATTCATTTAGGAGTGCGACAACAAGCACATGGACTATTTGGACAAGGGAGCTTGCATGTTTTTGCCATTTTGTATCTCAAGAGATTGGGAAGCATGTGAAAATTAGAATGGGTTGAATAGTAGCAAAGATCGTTGACACAAGAAGCACATAATCAATATGAAAGAACTATTGAAGAAAATGATCAATTTGTTTGCATTTGAATTATGACCGTGTTTCAAACCTTGTACAAGAAGGTAATTTTAATTCAATTTATTTCATTTTATTTCACTTTATTAAGTTATTTTGTAATACTAAATTATTTATATGGATATGCACAAGTTATTAAATCGAATTTTGTTGGCAGGACATGTGTATGTTGTTATTGCACCTAAGGAGAATGAAGAGCAAACAGAATATTGGTTGGCTCGTTGTGTGGAAACTAAACATAATTTAATAACACCTTGAGAAGATGATGATGGCTTTCATTATCCAACAGGTATGGTGATCCCTTTAAGACACCCCCTTAAGCAAATTTTGATAACAAGTTTTAGATCCCCTTAAGCAATTTTTTAGAACAAGTCTTTGATCCCCTTAAGAAAATTTTGAGAACTTATTTCATGATGGTTTTTTAACATGTTTTCCAATAGGATCGGTGGTGGTTGTTGGTACTTGGCTACGAAAATACTTGAGAAGAAAGAATGGTCTACCTGCATTCGAAGACTATGAAACACATAAAAAGATTATACATTATTCACATTTGGTGGTGGCAACAAATATAAAACTAGAGCGGTATCGTGGAAGACCTTCAAAAAAGAGTCACGATGGTCAATTTCTATGGAAGAGCATGAGGCAATCATAGATGCATTGCAAAAAGAGAGAGGATCTGAGGCGGTACAATGGAATAAGTAAATACAATTAAATACTTAGGTTTTAGTTTTATTTTGTCCTTTTAAATACATTAAATACATGTTTAGACATTGGTCAAGTGTATTTATTAGTTGAAGTAGGTTTTAAAAATGTCATTTCTACATCCTTAAAGGCATAATCACCCAAAAGGATCTAGTCCATGTAGATTCAACCTAGACAACATGGAATGCGGTAAAAAGCAGTAATTATTAGTTAAAATTATATTTGAAGCCATGTTTGATTATATTGATATTGCTTGGACATTAATAGTTAAAAATTGATTTATTTTCATTTTTGTATCAACCAAGCCATCATTGCATTGATCTCATACTTTGGAAACAAAAAGGAGAGGATGCCTGGATTCAACCTACAAACATGTGTGGAATACTTTTAAATGTAGTTACTTGAGTTCTGTACATATAGATAGTTTTATATAAATTAAAATATGTATGTTTTGATGATTTCATTGATATTTCTTGTACCTTTTTGATATCATGTGGTGTGAAGACCTACTACATTCTAGCCACAAGTTTGAGATGTTCTTGAGATGGCATATCCAAATTTTGTAAACATTGTTTTGAGATGACATATATGTACATACATACTTACAAAATTAAACATACTCTATGTACTATGTATCAAATCAATATTATATATATTTTGTTTGTTAAATGTGCATGTTTTCCTACTTTGAAACTTTATGTCTAATTGTATAATCACTAAATATCATGCATACATTATTGTTAAATCAATTATATCAACAAGGCGTTGTATTATGACCCTTAATACATCCTTAGAAGATATATTATGACCCCTTAATACATCCTTAAGACCCTTAAGACATCCCTTTAGGCGTATTATGACCCCTTAAGACATCCCCTTAAGACGTTCTATTATGACCCTTTTAGACATCCCCTTAAGACATCCCCTTAAAACGTTCTATTATGACCCCTTTAGACATCCCTTAAGACCCCTTAAGACATCCCCTCAATTAACATGTTCTATTATGACCCCTTTAGACATCCCCTTAAGACCCCTTAAGACATCCCCTTAATTAACACGTTCTATTATGACCCCTTTAGACATCCCCTTAAGACCCCTTTAGACATCCCCTTAAGACATTCTCTTATGACCCCTTTAGACGTCCCCTTAATTAACATGTTCTATTATGACCCCTTTAGACACCCCCTTAAGACGTCATTATTTGTTTTGACAACTTATAAATTAGTGTTAGATGTTATTATTTATAGAATTTATTAATGCTTTATTCTCTAATCTTCTATGGTGTTTTATTTCTTAAAATTTTATCCTTTACAGTATATAAATAGATTGCTTTTGTTTTATGAAATTATGATTTATTGACTAATTATTGATTGGCCGTGAATTGAATAAGTTCATTGAGTAATTATAAGCTATTTATTGAATGTACATATCATGTATATCATGTATAGAGAAATCACTAAATTTTACAAAGTATAAATATTAAAATGTCTATATTAATATCATGTATGAGATCACTAAATTTCACATTAATGTCCTATATTAATGTCTTGACTATCGAACATAAAATGCATAAATGTACATGTGTAAATTAAAATTTCAAGAAACAATAATAAAGTCCATAATTTATGTAACATATTAAGTGCATGAAACCAATATATTAAAACATGAAATAAAGTCCAGCAGTACATGAGAAACAAGAAATATAGTCCATGAAATAAACAAATATAACACATAAAATCACATGTTCTAGGTCATGTACTATCTCTATAATCAAGAGACCTCTTCACCATCTGAGACTATGTGGAGTGACTGAAACAATATGTACAAAGAGAAAGATGAAATCAGATGTAAGACAATGAAAAATGATTTAATGACAATTTAATTTATAATCCATCATAAAATTAAATTCTGATCATATATCGTTTGGATCTTTGTGGTGCCTTGAAGCAACCTGCGTTTGGATGTTGTGGTGCACTTGAAGCAACCTCTAAATTCTCTAAATCAATCTACATAAACAAGACAAAGAAATTTGAAATTAGATGTACATCTCTACAATTAATTTTTTTTAATTCAATTTAATTTATAATTTATCATATTTTAATTGTACCATTTTCCGAGGTTGTGCACCAGGCTCTTCTCTAGGACCTTTCTGTACATGCTCAACTACAAGATGTGTCTCATGCTATAAAAGAAAAAGAATATGTAAAAATCTCATATTATGTATATATTCAATTTAAAATTTATAATTGACTTTAAATATAATAAAAAAATTAAATTACCATTTGATCTGGAGCCTGCTCTACATGTCCTCCTAGTGGTGTAACTATGTCTGGGTCAGGGCTGAAAGTTGCACTAACAAAGTCCTACAAGATCAAAATCAAAGCATGTACAATTGAATTAGGTATATATATATATTCAAGTTTTCACATTTTGTGTAGAAAGTTTTGTAAACAACCTGGAAATCAGTGGCCTCACGAGTAGCTGCAACATCAAATGTTTGTCTGATGCCCATTCTTATTGTGGTATCAACCTAGACATACATGTACATAGACATTTAACACTTATAATATTTACAAGTGTACATGCATGTGTTTCATATATCTAGTGAATTCAAAACTCATAAAATTGTAACTATACTAATGTAAACTTTAAACAAATTTATAATATGAATGTACCTGCCCTTGATCCGATAGTGGAGGAGTGTTTGACAATTCCTCAGGAGGAATCGACGTGGATGTCGATTGACTCGCCTAAACCAACATAAATATTTCAAACATATATGTGATTCAATTATAAATTTAAAACTCAAGTTAAATAATTTATGATTTCATATATAATTTTAAAAATTGAAATCAAAATACCCCATAAGGGTTGCCAAGTACGACTGGTGTCGATGTATGTACTCGTGAAACAGATGATTTTCCCATAGTTAGTGTCATATGTACACCAAATAATTTGATTGTTAAAATGTATTGCAAACTTTTCTTTGATATATACAACCATCAAAATTCTTATAAAATGAACGTACATCTAGATGCATATTTATACCTGTGTCGCAGTGTCCTCAGGGTGATGGTCTGCTATGAGAAACTCTACAAATGAATTAATGCAACCAGATGAACCACAAGAATCTCCCCGTCCACCTGAACTAGGTGTGGCCTGATCAAGTCCATAGCATACTTGATGACAACTAGTACATATATGGGGGATGGACCTCAACACTCTTGGAGCGATACTCGGACCAGCTCCATAAAAAACTCCTCCATCATCATCGTCTCTATGCTCCCCACCCACTATTGTAGAAGCATGTTGATCAAGGTCTCCTACGAGTGTACTAAGGGAACCTAATGTTGAGACCAGAGCTTGATGATGTACAGGTGTAGGAATGGGAGGACCAGGAGCAACAACAAGGGGTTGTGCATGCACAGGGCATCATGGATCAACCCTTGCCCCTAATCTCTGTTGTGGCATGTCACCGCCAACACCCTGAAATGATCTAAAATCAAAATAATTGGGCTTTTGCCCCAAAACAAACTCTACATACAGTTTTCTCAAAAAATACAATGGGCACTCCCAATTAGCATGTGGGGGACTATCAAAAACCATATATTGTCGATCCCAAAAATGTGCACTCATCTCTGATGTATGTGCACCCTCATGGATATTCTAGATTTGTTGGTGAGGGCCAGGGTTGTCAGTAAGCCGGGGGTCAGAAAGTAGGGGGCTAGATGGGCTTTTGTTATTTTAAGGTCTAATATTTGTTTGTAAGAGAGACCATCGAAATAAAATTGTCTCATTTGTTCTCTCTCTTGTCGATGCCTATCAAGATCAGAATCGATCATCCTAGTGGCATCAAAAATGTTTTGCATCGTAGATGCAAAACATCTCACATGTGGAGGAATCGATGCTTGACTATGCATACCATTGATTTGATTTTGTAAGGATGCAACTTGATCATTTATACGTGCTCTCAAGCAAGCCTCGTCAGATGCGATAGGTGTTGGATGTGGCATATTAGGTGGAGGGGGAGGGGGAGGTGGATGTGGTTGTGGCTGAGGTGGTGGATTGATGATATCATCAATGTTAAAATCATCCATGATATGCTCGATATAAATGTGCACCTGCATTAAATCATACAAAATAGGATGTGCATACATATATTAAGATCATATATTTAATTGAAATGCACATATATATACATTGATTGTTCAACTCAAGAGCATGTCCATACAAAATTCAAAATTTAACATTTACATGTACATTTAAAATAAAAAATATGATGCATAATTTGCATGTGTACAGATCATTAAACTAAACTATGTACATACATACAAATTTCAAAATTTAAGAACTATATATGCAAATTTTTAATACATGCACATACATACTAAACAATAAACTTGAAACATTCACAAAATCTCATTTTATGTCTAACACACACACACACACATATTACAATTTTTCAGCAGGAGAAATCATGATCTAGTAGATAGTCATAAAACATATACTATTATATATTATTCATTATAAGTTCATAAATTCCACCAAATTCATAGAGTCATGTCATAAAATATCCATGCAGAGACCAAAATCATAAATTCATGTCACTAAAAATATCCATCTAGAAACAAATTGCTTAATTCATCACACGAAATATCCATCATTCACCAAATTCATAAATTCATAGCTATTTAAAATCATTGTCTTAATTTAGAAACTATTGTGGCTCTCTACTGCAGCTCTTCATTTCTTTGTGTTTTCCTTTTTAGAATTGGAAGTTCTCCTCTCCTCTAGCCATTATTAGATGCTCATCACAAGATCCATCCATAGCTGACAATCAACAAGGGTTTGCATCTGGTGCAAACATCCTCACAGGAGGTGCGACACATTCTTCATTTTGAATAATGTTGATTTGATCTTGGATGGTTCTAACATTGGCATTGATTTGTGCTTGCAAATGAGCATGTTCATTGATTTCAGGTGGTGAAGGTGGGGGGTTACGAGGTGTAGTGGGTGGAGGTGGAGGTGAAGGTGGTGGATATGGATGGCGTGGAGGTGGATTGTGAATATTATTGAATGGATCCATGTGATCTTTAAGATATGAGTGAAATTGCATTAGATTTGTAATTTCAAGGTGTAAGATACATGTTTAGGATATACCTTTAAACCATTCAATATAAATGGCCTTAAATAATTGAATACAAATGATAAAATATGTAAGCCTCGTTTATGTCTAAGGCACATGTTACTTGAAAGAAAATACAATTAACTATTAATATTATATAATCTTGCAGGATCTTATTATTGTTAAATTTGGTTGCCTTGGGCAACTTTGATCACCAAATTTTAAGAACTTCTTTGACCCCCTTAAGAAATGTCATATTGGGACCCCTTAAGAAATTGAATTACGATTTAGGGTGATAGGATGGCTTAAGGGGATCTACGTCTAGTGAGGTCCTAGGAGAAAATGACATGGCTCAAGTGAATAAAATTTGGTGAAGTTGCCCAAGGCACCAAATTTCATTAAGATTTAAAGAAAAAATGATGGCTTTAGGGTTTAGGGTTTAGACTTTAGAGTTTAGGGTTTAGGGTAATAGGATAGCTTAAGGGGATACATGGTAAGATCTAGGACAAAATACATGGCATAAGGGAATGAAATTGGTGGAGTTGCCTAAAGGCAACCAGGTTAAGAGCCTAAGAAAAAATGACGGCTTTAGGGTTTAGGGTTTAGAGTTTAGAGTTTAGGGTTTAGGGTAATAGGATAACTTAAGGGGATATATGTAGTAAGATCCTATGACAAAATTACATGGCATAAGGGAATGAAATTTGTGGATTTTCCTAAGACAACCAAATTTCACTTTAAGATCGAGGTAGGACAAAATGAATGGTTTAGTGTTTAGGGTTTAGATTTTTAGAGTTCGGGTTTAACTGAAACTTGGGTGAAGTTTGGTGCCCCTTGGAATATAATGAACCAAGTTAGTGAAGAACATTTTCTTGTGGAATAGTTGATTGAGATCTACTCTTGTTTCAACTAACCAACCTAGATCATGAAATCTCATTCATATTATAATCTTGCATGATCTTATTATTGTTAAATTTGGTTGCCTTGGCAACTAGCTCACCAAATTTTAAGAACTTTGATCCCCTTAAGAAATGTCATATTGGGACCCCTTAAGAAATGGATTTACGATTTAGAGGTGATAGGATGGCTTAAGGGGATCTAGATGTCTAGTGAGGTCCAAATTTAGTCATACTATGCCTCATTGGTTCCATCTAGCTCTGGGTCAAAAGTGTTTACCCCTCTAATAAAAAAAAGTATCATGTTAAAAATGAATCAATCTATACATATCACAAAAATAACATACATCTATAAAAACAAGTAAAAATTTCCTCCTACATTAGAGGATATCAAAATAAATATGAAATATTTTAATAATTATACTTGTAATCACTTATTAATAAGTTATATCATACATAATTTTAATCACATAATAAAGGAATAAATATACATATGTAGAAGATACAAAAATAAAAAGAGGCTACTCACATGGATCTTGATCCTTCTAGGAAGTGCCTAGATTGGTTTATTTCGTGTAGGAATCTATGTAGGTGTTGGGACCTTCACCTCTCTCCTTGTATATTTCCAACAATCCCACTCACTCCCTCTATAGAATTATTTCCTTTGTTATTATCTAGTTCTTTTAATCTTCTAAATTAACCTCTTATTTATAGGAGCATAATATGAATCCTCCTCCTATCTCTATTGTAATAATAGCATAGTTCCTCCAAACTATCATCATGTATCTCCTCCCTTTCCCATGCAATAGGTGTACCTTAGGTGTTAAATGGTTCCATCTTGGTCTCCTTATTGATGCATTTCTATCCTTCCACATAAATCTATATAGTATCAAAATATAGGTAATTTAATGGTTATTGAATCTCTCTTAATTGCTATAGAATCCATTATGATTGAGGATGGGTGGATTATTATCTAGGATCACATCTCAAAAAACTATAGAGGTCATAGTATGTGTTTCTTAATACATATATTCCCATACAAACCTCTTTCCATGTATTATCAAGTCTCCTATATAATAGACACCTTACTAGATTTAAATTTCATATGATATATACCCAAGTGTTTCCAATTGGAATTGCTATAATTATACTTTTATGGTATTCTAGATATTCATAATAGTTTTCATAAGTCTACCAAATAGACCCATTCTTGACATTGAACCTACATAATTTTAGGTATGTCCAATGAAAGAAACTTTACCCATAGCACTCTCACTCGCACTCTCTTATCTTGTGGATATAATAGAATAAAGTTTTATTCTAATGATTTAGATCCCTAATGATCATGTCTAAGTGTCATAGAGAGTGATCATCCACTCTTCATAAACTTGTAGAAACCAAAAGGTTTTATATTATGTGTTCAAATAAGTGAAAACATTACAAAAAGCTCTACTGAATGGTGACAACAGAGGGTTTTTTAAGGCAACCAAATTTCATTTTAAGGTCCTAAGACAAAATTCAAATGCTTTAGTGTTGAGGGTTTATATTTTAAGGTTTAGGGTCAAGGGTTTAGCAAACTTAGGGTGAATTTTGGGTGGCCCTTGGAATAATTTAGACTTGCAAGTTAGTGCCAATTGGAATCGATTGTACGTGCTTAGATTTACGAATTTGCTAACTAAATTTGCAAACAAACATCAAGATAAACTTTATGAATTTTAACTATTCTTTAACATATTGTTTTCTAATCTAATTATAATTTAACATTGAAACTAAAGTTTAACATATCTTTTTTTCCATACAATGCAAATAAAATTTAAAATATGTAAGCAATGCAAATGAATTTTTTTGAGCTCGAAATTACCTAGTTTTCAAAATCAAAATGATTTGTTCGATTTCAATTTAGCGTTTTTGTTACATCCCGATATTATAGCTACTATTGTATAGGGCCATTGAATGTAATGTTTGAATCTTGATGATGAATAAAACATGGTTGATCTCTTTATTAAATGAAGGAGTCCTGTTTAAATGATGGTATCATTTGATTGTTACTTCTAAATGATTTAGTTTTGATTAAATGTTGCATACAGTTATGGAATAATGATAGTATTCTAACTTGTGAGATGTTTTTACCTTGTTATGAGCATATGACTGCCGGTGTCATGTCGTGATGTGCAGGTATGAAGACTGTACCTCCGGACAGAGGAGAGACATCATTCGGGGAGGAACTTGGTCGGGTAAACAGTAACGATTACCAAACTGGACATACACACACAAGCCATAGAACTGAGTAAGCTAAGTCATTGTTTTGGTTAAAGGTAAGTCATCCGTAGGCTTGTCTCGTATCATTAGGAGTCGTGTCTTCTTCTGAATGTGTAAACAAGTGATGCTAGCCAGTATAACCTTATAAATGATAAGTTCTGGTTAGACGGCTAACGAGATAAATGAATTATATATTGTAATGATATCTTGCCTCTAAAATTATACGAATACATATATATTAATTTACATGTTTAACGTATAATGTAAATGAATATATATGTATTAATATAATGTTAAGTATTTCAATATATTTAATATTATATTAAAATATTGATATAATATAGTTTAAAATGTATATAATATTATTTAAATTGATAATTTAAATAATTATGCATAAACTATATTATGTAAGTATTTTAATATAATAAACAAATATATTTAAATAAAAGATTTGTCAAAATCAAATGAAATAAAAGTTAAAACATTGTAAAGCACGAATACAAATCTGGGAAGAAATTAAAAATCGCGGATTTCATAAAAATCACGAATTGATAAGAAAACGCGGATTTTTCTAATGTGTTCGTTGAAGTGTTAATCTTCAAATATGAGCCTGCATATATGCGCCATTTTTACTTTGAAAACTCTATTAAAATATTAAAGTTTTACCAAAACGAAATAAAGAAGAAAAACGCGAAAATACAGAAGGGAAAATGAAAAACACGCAGGTAACCGCGCGACTAGGGCCAGACGTCTGAAAATGGCCGATTCATCTCTTGCTTGGTGAATAAAATGAAATCTGTACGCCATTTGAGCAAGGAAGAAGTCAGAAATGAAACTTGGCATTTAACCTAACTGTAAAAACGCGCCAGTTGAGAGTTGTCACGTTTTTAACAGTCTGAAACAAATTCGAAATGAAATAAACTTCTTGCTGTCAATTTCTCCATATGCGTTTTGAATTATTCTCCTCTTGCTGTCAATAAACTGGTCGAATCATCTTCAATCTGATGACTAAGGGTTTAAAGAATCCGCCATCTATCATTTTGACCATTTCTGGGCACTTTGCTGTCAATGAACATGCCTTCTTAAGTGGAAAACTGTTTCAATTCGGCCCTATATTATGAAGCCCTTCCATTCATTGTGAACTCACCTTTTGAGAGCAATCTGAGTTTAGTGTTTTCATTTCATATCCATTCCATTGTATTGCCTGAGTTTTCCCATATTGCTGAGTTTGATAAGCACAGTAAATTATTTCCAGCATTTACCAGTCACAGTGAATTAAGTCATTTGAGTTTAAAGTGAGGTATTTGTATAGCTGAGTAGGGATTGAGTGGTGGAAGCACGTCTGTGAGAAGAAGTTATAGGAGTTCACTATAGAGTGAAATTCTTTCATAAAAGAAGCCATATTTAGCTGAAACCTTGAAGCTTATTTGAAGGAGGATCTAGAAAAGCAAATTTGGAAGGAGAAGCTCTAGAATCAGGCATGAATCTTCCTAGTTTATAATTTTTATTGAAGTATTGTTTCCATTTTGATTTTGTGATGGCTGATTTCAATTAGTTCTAATAGAGAAGAACTGTTTTGATGAATAATTAAAACAAATCATTTAAGAAGAAAATGTGAAAAGGATTCAATGGTTAGGGGAATTGTGAAAAAGGGAATATAGGAGTAAAAGGCTTAAGGGATTAGAATGTTTCTCTTGCATTAGAACGAAATAATGAAAAAGATAAAAGAGAAGGATTTGTTTGCATTTTAAATGGTTTTTGCATATTGTGTATGATCTCTATATGTGGGAATACGTAAACATACTTATTAGCTACTAGGATCGAGATGATGGCAGAATCAAGTGAAGTCTTTTAGCTTAAGTTATAGGGATAACTGAGACAAGTTAAGTACTCCTAGGATAAAGAATTCCTAGTTAGGAGGAATTGATACAAGACGCTTGAATACTGTTTTCATTTCTAGTAGGTTCGTATGATTGTAGGATGTCTGGGATGACGAATTCACCCATTGAAGGACAAACCTATGCGTAGAGTAAGGAAGCCTTAAGTCAAATCGGCCCTGAGTAGTGTTTATGATAGATGACCTTCATTCAAAGTGCTGAATGAGAATACTTTGGCCAAAGTAGTGAAAGGTACGACATCCACCTAGATGTGAGATAGTTGAGACTACACTGTCAGTTCATTGTGATCCGAGTACTAGATCGAGATTGTGAAATAGCAAGGTTCTAGTTGAGTAGGACACAGACTATGCTCAGTTGGTAATCGTTAAAGGATACCCTACCAATCTCTTCTTCGAAGGGAGGGCCGTTCATTGCAAAATGATAAGGGACCGCATTATAAGTCCGTGGTTGGCGGAAAAGCGCCAGTGATGTTTCTCCTCCACAGCGAAGCGGCCGATGTACCAAGATTTGAAAGGAGATTCCTGGACCTTCTTACTTCTATTTGTGCAAAAGCTTACGAGCTATGTATGTAACTGTATTCCTTTTTAACTCTGATTTATATTTGCAATGAAAATGAAATTCATGAGGAAACATATTGTAACTTGTACATGTTTATCAATAAAGAAAGGAAGAAATTTATTGTAATATCTTTGTTATATGTTACTTTTACATGTTTAAAGTGAAAATGGGAAAGTTTTTAATTTACGCAGAATTGGGTCGTAATAGTTTTAACAAAAAAAATTGTTCCAATTCAATTTAGGGTTTCAATTTCTAAGCAATTAGGGTTTTTAATGCAATTTTTTGTTTCAGTTCAAACTAGGGTTTTCAAATTCAATTTTTTTGTTTGATTTGAATTCAGGTTTCAAAAAGCTTGATTAGGGTTTCTAAATGCAATTTTAATTTCATTTCAATTTCTAGGGTTTTGAAATGCAATTTTTTTGTTTTGTTTCAATTAGGGTTCTCAAATTCAAATTTTTTTTGGTTTAATCAAACAATTTAGGTTTCAAAAGTTAAATTTTGTTTGTAAAACACAATTCAAGGTTCATTTTTTCATTTCTATTAAAAAATCTTCAGGTTTCATTGTATTTTTTCATCTATTTTTACAATTACTCATTTCTACTATAATAAGAAAAAAATGCTCAAAACGTGAAATAAATTTTAAAAAAACATGCCAAATTCACTTATTTTCTTCACAATTTCAATAAAAAATAGAAAAATGCAAAAAAACAGGGTGTGGGCGGGTACCTGTAGCTATTTTTGGGGGTCGTTGTCACTTGTACTCGGGATCCCATCCGATGTGAAATGAACTTTGTTTTTTTTTTAAAACAAAAAAAGCAATATAAAACGGGATCCCAATTTCTACAAAACGGGATCCCGACTTCTACAAATTGGGATCACGTTTCGTAGTAATCGGGATCTCGTTCCTTCTCCATTGGTTTGGGATCCTATAGGAAACAGGATCCCAATTTTTAAAAAGCGGGATCCTATTTTGTGTTCAGGCTTGAGATCCCGATTTTTAAAAATCGAGATCCCATTTTATCAAAGCCGATTTCAAGTTTTTGGCTAAGGCAAAAACTTCCACGTTTCATGGACTCAACTTTGTGCACTTACCCCATACTGATTTTAGAGGAGATTCTTCATTTTTTAGCACTATATCAGCCATCTTTTGATAATTGTTTGCAACTTCTTCATGCTTCAATGGTGATTTTAATGTTCCTATTCTTTTTTGGGACATTATTGTGGAGGATTCGTATTCCTTCACTTGTATTTCTCTATTTTAGAAAGGATTTCTCTCCCACATGGTTTTTCTCCTTTTCTTCGTTTGTGAGAGATTGTTTTTACATGGGCACCTCATCGATCCTTGTTGTCAAGACCCACATTTTACATCTTCACATTGGCTTGTTCCTCCCTAAGTTGCACTTAAGGGGAGCATTAGTATGAATAAGGTTTTTTACCTAGCTAGTTCACTTAATATGTCACATTTACATGTTAAGTTTACCCAAGTCCTAGGAATATTTATAGAATTCTTCGTTGTCATAAGATCTTATCTTATCTTTTGTCATTTACTTCTTATGCTTTAGGTTATTTAATATCTTTTCATAAGATTAAGAAACTTGTTATGATCTTTTCTAATCCTATCTCTCACCTTTCCTATATAAGCAAGGCTTCTCTTGCATGTTGCAAGTATAACAACATATGAATATAGTATTCATATTATATTCTTGATTGTTGGAATAACATCTTTTGTTATCGCTTCTCTCTTGTGTGTGTGGAAGGTTATTTGGTGTTACAAATCATAGATCCTAGTTGTGTCATGTTTGTTCACTTCAACATCTTGATTTCTATTGGTAAATCCCCTCTAGAATTTTCTTTCCTTTTAGCAGATTCCTTCCATCCATTTTAGCTTCAATTCCATGCATCTTCCCAAGTCCTTTATACATTCATTCACAAAATTCTTAACCAAATATATACATATCCAAACTTGACCTCCATTCTCTCCTTAGAGTTCTACAACTCAACCAAAAATGCTACCTACCTCCCTATATGACCCAAGAACCATTGATTGTCTCAAATGGATGTGATAAGACAAGACATAGCTCTTCAACCCATATCAATACCTATGAATCCCTCAAGGACATGATTTTTATGCAAATGTATATGGTCATTGATGCAAGGGGCATGATATTCTACACACACACATTTCATGTGAAGATGATGTAGGAATATTTATAGGAAAGATGTCCCAACCTTGCTCCTAATGCTAAATTTTAAAAAAAGTACAATTTTTAGGTTATAAAATAGAAAAACTCAATTTATAGGCTATAGAGTTATTTTTGGAAAGAATAACTATTTTGTGTTGTTCAACACCATTTTTGGAGGTTTCTATTGTGTAGATCTCTTTAAGTTCTATAGTTTTAAAAAAAGGGGGGCCAATCAACCTCCTAGATTAAGTTGTGATTGCTAAATGTTTGCATAGGAAGTATAAAAATATGTTGGACATGTGAAGAGTTGTAAGGGAGAGGTACACTTGTTAACCAACTTATGGTGTATTTTATGACACATCTTAAAGCATATTTTATTGGAGATAATGAAAAAAAAAGTAGAACACTGAATTTGGTGAGAGGATTATACCAAGGTTATAATTTTTAGAGTAATCATTCATTAGACAATAATTAATTAATCTTTAATTTATTCTTAATTTCACTTTATGGGCTTAAGCTAAACTTATGATTAATTTTCCTTTTATTAGATTGAGCTATTGTTAGATCATTATGCCTCATCACATGTGATATTGACACTTGTCATGATCTAATCCCTTTCTCATTTAGGGCTTTCTCTTATAAGCACTCTCTTTCATTGTATAATCATTCTTGAGGTCCATTATGTAAATTCTTTTTTTTGAGAAAATAAAAAATCATTATTTGAAACTCTTGTGCACGGAAGGTGCTCTCGTTTGTTGTTTTATCTTGATTTATGTTTATTTTTCACAAATCTAACATGGTATCAAAGCATGGATTCAACAGACCCTTTCTCCATTTTTGAGGGGTTTTTCTCAACTAGGTACAAAATCAAAATCTAGAATCTTCATGATTTTTTTGTAGGTTTTGGGTTTCAACATTTTTTTAGTGCGATTTAGAGCTCAATGAACCTCACCATTGTGTTAAAGAAGCCAAATAAATAAATTTTGACTGTAAGTTTCCCTTTTAAAAAAATAATAATAATTAAAAAACAAGTTTAATAGCCTTGCATAGGAATGTACCCCACACAAGACCATGGCAGGTCTATTGCGTACCTATGTGAGGTTCGGGCCCATTGGGGGCACTCATTTGTCACCCATCGATAGCCTCACCACCATTGGTGACCTTTAACCTACCACTCGATGACCCATTTATACTTGATGACAACCTTTAAAACACATGACAACTATTTTTATTATTCCAACGATTTTCAATCTTTTTGGCACCCTTTTTACGAATGACACATTTTTAGAATATTTCAACCTATGGAGGAATATTCCAACAAGTTTTTTCGTTTTCAAGGGTTGATTTTTTTCTTGATTCGTAGAAGAATATTCCTTAAAATATTCTATTACTGTCAGCATGATGTCAACAATATTATCACAAGCAGGGCCCCCACCAAGCCCCCTTCGTGTCCTTAGAGAGAATTTTTTTATTTTGACCATAACTTGGGCATATGATATCAAAATTGGGTGAACAAGATATTCTCAAAAATTTGGTTCTATGTACTTTCTAGTAGTGTGAGTTTCATCACTATTATTGTTCTTGGTGCATTCTATAGCCTATCAAAGTCAAATGTGTTGTTTTCACTCCCGAGCTCACAAATTTTGACTAGTTTCTCCATTTTTCTCAATTCTTATGGCATTGGAAATGTCTTTTTGAGATCTTCATAGCTATCCATGCACTTTTCCAAATTATACTCCAAGTAAATTTTATTCAATTATGTTCACATTTTGGTGAATTACTCAAGGATGTTTTAGTTTCTCAAAACTTTTTTTGCTCGAGATGACTTTTTTTAGGTTGTTCTACATGTATTTCTAGAATTTTGTCCTATCTGAGCATTGTATACATATTTTGTAAGAACTTTCTCTTTTATAGATGCAATGAGATAAAGGGTCACTATTATACATTCTTTTTGGGGTTTTTGCACATCCTATTGCACCTTTTTGACTTGAATTATGTTATAAAATGCCATGGGGGATTGTGTGGGACTTATTTTTCCATCACACCTCTATCAAGTGAGTGTTCCTTCAACAACAACATCAAATCCTAATTATTATTTCCTCATGTGTGTGTCTTTTTTGCACAACCTTTTTTGGTTGGAGGTACTTTCATGTGCATTTTTAGATGTACTTTGTTCTCCTACATGCACTTCTTGCTAACACACAGTTTCAATGGACCTATCATGGCTCTCCCTTGTCAACATTATGGAGGATTTCTACTATTGGTGCTAATGCTTGGGTAAATGCATGAAGTTGGGTCCACTTAGCATGAAAGTTTTAGACTTAGGTAAAAATGCCTAATCAGGCTAATCGAAACGAGATCCCACTTTTATGAAATGGGATCTCATTTCTCTTTGGGACTCGAGTTGAAAATAGGATCCTGCATCCTAGAAATGGGATCTCATATCCTAAACGATTATTTTTTTAGAAAAATAAATAGGATCTCGTTTAGGATACGAGATCCCATTTCTTAAAATTTGAATTTCCAACTCGGTGCCTACTATGGGTTTTGGGTTAGGAAAATTCTTGGGGAGCCGACCCTTAGCTTTGGACCTGCTTTGATCTACAACTTGTCAGTGCCACTAGAAAAAAGTGACTTTGGACATACGTCTGAAGATGTTTTTGTAGAATTTTTTAATGAAATTAAAACCCATTATAGATGAGATTGTGTAGATTTCAAATATGTAATTTTTTACAATTGGATTATTTTTTTCTATTTTTCAAATAATTTTGATGAAACTTGTCCATAAACTTGAAATAACAGGTTTTCTTACTTTTTTACATTTTTTTAAAAATTGCCAAACTAGCCTTGATCATGATGATTCAAACTATGGGTAATATGCTAATGTTGCTACTAAAGATCTTGCCTCATCACCAAATGATAAATCAATATCAAAAATTATGAAGCATGTCAGCAAAGAGATTTGGTGTGAGAAGAAGTTAGAGAACAATCTAGAGATAGGAGGGAAATCTAAGCTAAAAAAGACTGTTTTGATCTCTCTACAAACCAGCAAGAAGGATTTTTTGATGCAAATATACATAGATTGTTGTCTTAACCTATACTCACCTTCTCTTCCCCAAGTTTCAAAACAACACTTGTACATTATTGTGTGAAAATTGATGTTTGAAGATTGTTCAAATCCTCATGATGTGACAACAAATAGATGTAGGGGTGTTTGTCCTACTTTCCTATCTCAAGACTCATCTACATTGATTCAAGTTGCTCAACTTGATAAAATAGATGAGTTGGAATTGCTAGTAGAATAATTCTTAATATCAATAGGTTCAAAAGTGTATGATGAAATAGCAGAGGATTTAGCAGCTGAGGAGGGTTGGGGGGAAGGTGTAGCGACTCAAGAGGATAGTACAGCGGGGGTAATAAAGCATAAGATGGATTGGGGGTAAAAATGGATAACTTATGAAGATTATGGGTTAGATTAGTGTACTCATGAAGCTTTAGATCACCATCTATAGCAAGCAGAGTCTTGCTTGGTAGATCAGGAAGAAGCATAATATGATTATTCAAAGACATTGTCGATATCTCAGACTCCTTCTCAAGCAATTCTGAAGAAGTCACCAAGGAAGCAAGGAAGGAAATCCAATTTGGATAAATTGAAAGAGGAGATTGAAGCAGGGATTCAAAAACTATTTATGACTTTATTCCAAGCAAACGCCCAAGGAGAGCTTGTTGCTCTCCTCAAGCGCAATGAAGATCGTCTCGTGGAATGTCAGAGGCATAAATGCCCCTGACAAGAGAGCTCATATAAAGCATCAAATTGATGCTTGTGGAGCAGATATTATCTTACTTTAGAAGTCTAAACTCTCAATACAATCTTATGAAACCTCCCTACAAAAATGGACAAGGTGGAAATCGGCCCACTCTTCGCCCAGGGGGCCTCTGGTGGGATGATTTCTTTGTGGAACCCTAAAGCAGTAAATGTTATTTCAACAAGGAATGAGTCTAATTGGTAGTTGCTTGAGGTTTCTAAATTTAGCCTAAAATATTGGTTGTTTAATATTTATGGGCCTAATTCAGCATTTGACAAGAAAGAGTTGTGGGATGAAATAACTCATGTTTTAAATGGCCTGGATGACACTAAAGTTGTTTTGGGAGGAGATTTTAATGCTATTGTTTCACTGCAAGAAAAATTTGGAGGTATTAGTCTTCCATTGAGAGTGATTGAAGATTTCAATTCTTTCATTCTCACCAATGCTCTAAAAGATATTGTACCATTCAAGGGGAAGCACACTTGGACGGACCGTAGAAAATATTTCTTACAAATTGTTGAAAGATTAGATAGGTTTTTGGTATCTCCAAACTAGTTTTTAGGGCAGCATGGTTTGGATTCTGAAATCCCACCTCTTGTTAGCTCTGATCATTATGCGATCTCTTTGCATATATCAAATGTCTCCCTTCCTAAAGTAAAATCATCCTCAAACTTGAAAGCATGTGGTTCAAGCACCCACAATTCTTGCCCCTATTGTGTCAATGGTGGATAAATGCTCTGTTTGAACAGGGTTCAAAAATGTGTCAGCTTTACCAAAAATTAAAACATGTCAAACAACAAATAAAAGTATGGAATGAACAAGTGTTCAAAAAAAAATTCTAGCAAAAGAGGACGTCTTCAAAGAGTTATCGGCGATCCATGAGAAGATTATTAAAAATGGATTAGATGATAATCTGTTTGAAATAAAAAACAATTGCAAATGGATTGGGAAGAGTTATGTGTTAGGGAAGAAATATATTGGCACTAGAAATCTCAAGAACTATGGCTTAAAGAGGGTGACAAAAATAGAAAGTATTTTCATGCTTATGCACAGATAAAAAGAGCTACTTCAACAATATTTTCAATTCAAGAGATGGCTTCAGGCATCTAGCTAATGTTGGAAGAAGATATTAAGAGAGAAGCTAAGATATTCTTTTTTGAACTATTAACAGCCCTGCAAGGCAAAGATGATCAGCGCAGGAAAGATGAAGTTGAGATTCTGGAGGTTATTCCCTCTCTAGTTTGAGATGAGGATTTAATGATGCCCTACTCAAACCTTTTACCTTGGCTGAAGTTAAAGGTGTTTTTTCACTGCCTCTAAATAACGCACCTAGTCCGAATGGATTTACAACAATATTTTTTCAAAAAGGCTAGGATTTTTTGTGCTATGATATATTGTGGGCTCTAGAAGAATCAAGAAGAACGGATTCCATGCTTAGGCAGTTTAATGTGACAAACATTTCAATCATTCCAAAAGTAAAAACCCCAAAACCTTTGCAGATTTTCAAACTTATATTGCTATGCAACACTATCTACAAGATCTTTACCAAGGCCATATACCTCAAATTGCAACCTCTTATTCCAAAGATTATCTCTTAGGAGTAAGGAGGCTTTGTCCTAGGTCACAAAACATCTGAAGGATTGCTAATTGTGCATGAGACCCTTCATTCAATTTATTCTAATCATTTACCTTCTTTCATTGTTAAGTTGGACATGATGAAGGCTTATGATCGAGTAGATTGGGATTTCCTTAACAAAGTCCTTGAGAAATTTGGTTTCAAAGGAAAATGGCATAGATGGATTAGACCTTGTTTGTTAGGAGAATTTTTTTCAATTATCCTCAATGGTTCACCTACAGGCTTCTTTGCAGCATCACAAGGAGTGAGACAAGGGGATCCATTATCCCATTCATATTCATTATAATGGTTGAGGCGCTTAGTAGATTAATTACTTATAAATAGAGCCTAGGACTTTGGAGAGGCATTACTATTTCAAACGCAAACATTTCAATAACTCATTCTTTGTTTGCAGATGATACCATATGTTTTGGTAGATCAATTGTGGATGAAGCCATTCAAATCAAACAAGTGCCAATTGATAGGCATTGCTCAGCATCAGGTTAGAAATTAAATGCCTCCAAGTCCAAAATTTATGTTTTCAATACAAAAGAGGCTATAAAAAATAAGATAATTAAAATACTGGGGTTTAGGCAGCAAAGTTTCCATGTGCGTACCTAGGTATTCCTTTTTTCAAAGGTCCAAATAGAGCTGCTTATTAGGTTAAAGTAATAGAAAGATTAAAGGAAAGGATTTGAATGTGGAAGGCACGATGGTTATCATTATCAGGAAGAATTATTTTAATAAAATCAATATTATATGTAATCCCTAACTATTTTCTGGCAGTTCTCAAGGCACCAAAGTTGGTTGTCCTTGAAATCGAGAGCATTATCAAAAAAAATCTATGGAAGGGTAATATCAATGATTGCAAAAATGTGCCTCTAATATCCTTGGGTAGTATGGCGTTGGAAAAATATCAAGGAGGAGCAGGTATTCATAATATCTCAATTGGGAACAAGGAATTTGGGGCCAAGTTAGTTTGGAAAATTACACAAAGCCTGAAATGAAGTGGTGCAAGCTAATGTAGGCTAAGTATCTTGACACTCCAAACCCCTTGAGGATTCTTACTATTTCAAACCTGCCTTCAAGATCGGCCATATGGAATTTCTTGACGTCATGCAGGTTGATTATTACTTCATTCATTACATGGGAAATTCATGATGGAAAAAGCGTGAAGTTTTGGGAGGACTCGTGGAATGGAAAGCCCCCTTTGAAAAACATTCAAGAATTATAGCAGGTAAGGATCATGTTGTCAAGAGAATGGGGTGAAAACTTTCTAGATTATGTACATTCAACAGAAGGCCTAATGGGTAAAGCAATCTAGAAAAAGCATTTTGATTCATCCCTTTTTGCCAATCAATTTTCATTGCTTCAAGATTTTCTAAAAAGTAGAATTGTGTTCATCTCGAGGAAGCCTGATAAGATTCTATGGGCTCCTTCAAAAGAGGGCTTGTACTATGTGAAGCAAGGATATCAAGCTCTAATCTAGCATAGGGATTAGTTGGTCTCACAGATGGCTTATTCATTTTGCTAGAATAAAAAGATTCTCCCAAAAGCTGGGAGTTTTGCATGGTTAGCTTTACAAAAGAGAATTTTAATGAGTGATCACTTAACTAAACTGAGAATTGTTGATCCTTTCAAGTGTCTTTTATGTGAGGAAGAGCTAGAGAATTTAGACCATTTGTTTGTTCAATGCAGCTTTGCACAGGATTGTTGGTTGTTTGTAAAGAGCAAGTTGAACTTACACAACCCTTCAAGCTAGATTCTATTTGGGACATCTTCCAAAGCTGGCAATTATTATATAAAACCTCTTTTTTTTCTTCTGTATGGCAAGTCATTCCACCACTAGTAATATGGAATATATGGTGGGAACGCAATTTACACGTTTTCAAGAAATCAAGTTCTTCAATTGAGGTCGTCAAAGTCAAGATTGAAAAAGCAGCTTTAGAAGTGGTTAATGCTTATGTTCTGAAACATAAGAACATGTCCTCCTTGTTCACAAGTTGGGATGAATCTGTTTTGAAGAGCTGGAAGAACATAATTTTGTCATTTGTAGGAAGTTTACATCAAAATAGCAAAATGAAGGTGAATAGAAAAGAAATCAAATGGAAACCCCCATGTTCTGATTTTTTCAAGCTTAACTTTGATGGTGCTTTGAGAGGAAATTTGGGCATCTCAAGGGCAGGAATTTTTATTCGAGACTCTTTGGGATCAGTAATAGTGGCTAGTTCATTTTCACTTCCAATGGGCATGAATAATGTGGTCGAGGCTCAGGTAGTCCTGGTAGGATTGGAAATTTCCCTTAAATTAGGTATTGCACAAGTTCATATCGAGGGGGATTCCTTAATTATCATTAATGTCTGCAAAGAGAGAAAGGCACATAGTTGGCTTTTGAAATATATTTAACAGAAAATCTGGTTTTTGTTGGAAAAATTTCAAACTTTTATCATCTCACATACTTATAGAGATGGGAATGGAATGGCAGACAAGTTGGCGAATATGGGTTGTGATGGGAAAGAAATTGTTGTGTATAATGGCATAGAATTGCAAGCATACCCAGAAGTTGTTGTAATAGTTGTTAAGGAAGCCATGACTTCTGCCACATACGAAAGATAAAGGTGGCAACAACAAAGATTATGTTTGATGGGTGGCATCAGTTGTGGAAATGTTTGCTCACCCTTCTAGACAGTCTCTTCATATATATTGAAAATATAAAAAGAAAAGACAAGCAACATCTAAAAATCTTACAAGAAAATTTTTTGATGAAATTTTGGAGCAATAGTTTCTGGAGCACCAAGTTTCGGAGCAATAGATTCATAAAACGCAGTTTAGATTTGGCTAGAGATATTTCAATGGTATCATAGCAATAAGCCCTTAAAGAGTGGCAACAAAAATGGATCTGTACGATATAGGCCTATGATTTTGATATTGAGTACGTTAAGGGTTAGAAGAATGCGACTGTCGAGGCCAAAGTTCTGGAGCAACAATTTCTAGAGCACCAGGTTCTAAAACAATAGGCTCAAAAAATTTAGATCAAATGTGGCTCAACCAAGAAGGGTACAAGGTCTTGTCCCAAACATAATCTTAATAGCAAAGGAAGACCCAAGGGAGAATCTATTCCAAGGGCCATGCAAGGGTGCCTAGTTCACTTTCTTCATGCCCAAATCTATCTTAGTTTCAGGCTGAAAAAACAAGTTTTGTTGTGGATTTCTGAATATTTTGTATAATCAACCCATTTTTAGTAGCAAACTTGGGGCTGGCAGATAGCTCATCATTGTAAAGGTTTTTTTGGGATCATATAAACTATTAAATATTGTAAATTTTTATTATTATTAATATATCTACATGCCCCCCGCCTTTTGCTTAAAAGAAAAATAAATAAATTATATCAACAATCTACAGACAATTCTTTTCAATTGGAAAAAAATGATAAATTTAGGTCTATTTATGCTTGTCATACACAAGGGGTTTTCAAAACAACAATTATGACCAATAAAAAACTAATTAAAAAAACATTCAAAAAAATTACAAAAATATATTTTCAACAATCTTTAGTGTCTTACAGATCTTTTCCCAAGAGGATTCAGAAAAATATTTTTATTTAGGTCAAAATATGGTTGTCGTACACATGCATGGTATGGTCTTGAAAAAGCGACTTTTAAACAATGGTTTTTAGAAATGCCTATTTAAAATAAATTTGTATCATTTTGGTATTAAAATAAATTACATATTTGGAAACTAGATTCTAAGTACTACATTTCATATTGCTGACTTTTTTTAAGATTCAATCTTTATTTTTAGGTCAAATGTGACAAATTCTGAAAATTAGGAAAAACGACCATTTTTTGGCCAAAAAGTGGACTTAACTTCTTGCGCACACTTGCTTCCTTGGTTTCATTTTGGAGTGAGCTACATATTCACTATTTGTTCTTATGTACTAGGAAAATGCAACAGTTGTTTACGCATGCATTTTAGTGAGATGGAGAACTTACCATATAGACACTCTTGCATTTCTATTTCTGGAGGTAACCTATTTTCACTTGATCGGTGTTCTTCAGACTATTGGTGCCTATATTTTTTACTTGCTTCTTGCATGATTGAACAATTTCATTGGGGTCACTCATGCAAATTCATGTGTCATGTGTATCTTTGACTGTTATATTTTTTCTTTTGTTTGTCATCTAATCATTGTTTGAGTAGTGTCATTGGGGGCACTCATGCAAATTATTATCTTCTTGATCTTGATCATCATTTGTTTCACAAGAAGTTCTTCATTTCAGCACTATATCAATCATCATTCGGTAGTTTTCTACAACTTCTTCGTGCTTCAACGATGTTCTTCATGTTCCTATTCTTTTTGGAACATTGTTTTGGAGGCTTTTTAGTCCTTCATTTGCCTTTCTCTCTTTTGGAGAGGAGTTTTTCCCATGAGGTTTTCTCATTTTCTCCAATTGTGAGAGATTAGATTGTTTGCACATGGGTATCTCATCATGCCTTGTTTTTCGGGACCCATTCACATGTGCATTATTTTATTTTTATGCATTCACTTTTTATTGTTTTTAGTTACTTTCTAAGTTTTCACTTAATGGGAGTGCTAGAGTAATCATTCATTAGCTAATAATTAATTAATCTTTAATTGATTATTAGGCTAATTTCACTTTATACACTTAAGTTAAACTTAGGAGTGTTTTTTTATTTTGTTAGATTGAGCTCTATTTTTAGTTCATTTTGTCTCATCGCATGTGATGTTGACACTTGTCATAATCTCATCCCTTTCTCATTTAGGGTTTTCTCTTATAAGCACTCTCCTTCATTGTATTATCACTTTTGAGCTCTGTTTTGTAAGTTCTTTCTTTTTGAAAAAATAAAAAAATAATTATTTGTAACTCTCGTGTGTGGAAGGTGTTCTTGTTTGTTGTTTGATCTTGCTTTGTGTACATGTTTTTCACAAATCTAACAATAATAGGTGGAAGAAATATGTTATTTTTAGCATGTGGACTCATCTTAAGATTTGGGTATTATATTTCGAAGGATTTGGGTGCCACTTTTTGAGTGGTTTTAGCCCATGGATTTCTAATTACCATTTGATGGTTTCATGTATTGTATCCTCAAATATTAGGTACTTTCTCGATAGAGGTTGTGTGAGATTTTTATAGATATTGTTATCAATATTTCTTCAAATATTTAGTTGGTGATACTCTTGTGAAGTCCTTTTTTGTAAGTGTATTGTAACTATGGTGTTTACTGAATAATATATTGGGCTGCTTTGGAGTGTTGGGTTTTTGTCTTGAAAGGGTTTTCCCAATGTACACCTTTGTTATGGTATATTATTTATTTTATGTTTATATTTTTTCTACTTTTTGTAATTGTTAAAAGATTAAAATTTGCACAACACTCTTTGAAATTTTGGTGTAGGAAGCATTTCTATATGCCTTTCTTCCTTTCATTAACATGGACAACTTGCAAGCTTATTGAACACATGTTTTCCTTTCCAACTTGCAAGATGTAATATTGTGCTATACATCTACAGATGTAAGATGTAACAGGTTGTTGGTCTCTAAACTAATTTTATATTCTAGATATGAAGGGCACATGACATAGGATCAATTGATGTATGTGCAATGTTGCAATGAAAATAACTTACTTGTATGAGCTATAGGAAAGTGTAGTCAAGATGGGTAATTGCATGGCAATATTTTTCCATGGTAGGCTATATTTCAAGGGAATCTTCTAACTTAGTTTTTGGTTCTCTATTTCCACATTTGTTGTCTTGATATACTAAGAAGTTGATTCTATTGCAATCCCATGTGTTTGTCTTTCCTTCTTACATGGTGTGACACTATCTCCCAATAGATTTGGCACCAATCATGTTACTTGAGGTTCTAAATATTTTCATTAAAAATTATTTTCTTTTCTAGTTTAGTTTAGTTTCTCACTCTATCTACATGCACTAATTAATTTTACCACTTTGGTTGCATCTTAAGGTAGTTACAATAAAATGAGACCTTGAGATGTTTAGGCATGTAGGATTTCTATCCACCTTATAGCCCAATGCTTGTTAAGTGTACACCTTTAGTGAACTCGTGTCAGATAAATATCTATGGAGTTGTGTTGATAAGATATAAGATGCATATGTGTAAAAATATGATAAGGAGATCAGTATTAAGAAATGTAATTAGTTCATATTCTTAGGTGCATATGCATGCTTATCCATATCTACTAATAATGCGGTTGAGTTCTTGGTTGCCATTAAGGCATGGTAATCAAAGCTTTGTTCCAATTTCTATCCTATTTGAAAGCTTGAAGGGAATACCCCCTAGGTTCTACAAAACCTAAAGAAGAAAAGGATAGGCACTAATCCTATGCATTGGCCCATAATACCATCTCCTTGTTGATGTGTCATTCTCTTTGCCTAAAATACCTTATACCCTTATCTCACTTTGAGCAATGGTACTAGAGGAGAGGCCTTGTGGTTTTGAGATCTAAAAAAGAGCAAGTAATTTGAAAAATATTGAGATGCGAAATATTTAAATCAATCAAGATATTTGTGATTCACCAACTTTTACGTAAAAATATATCATTTATAGGGGTTGATCCCGTAGTGTATTGGTTAAGTTGTGGCATTGTTGATATTGCCACCAAGGTTCAAATCCCCACTGGGCTACTATGACCGTAGGCTTGTGCCTTCACTGATCCAGTGTACTTGCGAATTGTGAACCAGTGCCTTTGCTGATCCGGTGTGCTTGCGGATTGTGAACCATTATGATGTTCGTGCCGGTGATTTCATGAGCGTTCAGGCCTGTGCAGGACCCTGTACCAAATATAAAATTCTCACCATTATCATTGTATAATCAACAAAGATATATTTTTATTTTTATTTTCTTTCGTTTGCTAAAATCCTTGCTGTAACTTACAAAATTCAGAAATTGATCTTTACATTTTGCATTCCTTAATAGAACAAAGATTCCCCAATCGTTTTAACTTCTGCAACGATGGTGTGTGTGCTTTAAAGTGGTGTAGTCATTGTTATTTTGTTGCTTTTCGTTTCTAAATGAGGATGCCTGCAATTTGGTTACAGTCATATACACCACGTATATTCTATTTCTTTTATCAATCCAACGCGCTTGAAAGCTTCAGAATAATCCAGACTTGACGTCTGAATGCTATACGAAAATACTTTGCTGTACTTGGATTTGTTTGGAAAGATTCGAAAGGCATGGTGGAGTTGAGTCTTTATCTGGTGTGTTTGTTTGGGCATGCAGCAGCAATGATTGATCCAGGGAACCAAACCCTAGAGTTTTCCTGCCCTCATGCCCTGCCTTTTTAAGGTCATAGATTAGATCGTAGTGTTTTATAAACGGTATAAATGAGCTACTGCTTACCTACATTTCTGCTTTCCTTACATTTCTGACCCACTCCATGAATACAACCCTCCACCTTGAATTAATCAATTCCTTACTACAAATAATGACTGATAAAATGGTCTTAGAGTTTATATTTTTGAGAATACTGGTTTAAAAGAATTTAGGTATTATGATTTTAAATTTTGTATTTATGTGAATTTTTGTAGTGGTGGAGTATTCAGTATTTATTGTATTAAAAGGACTTAAATAATTAGGTCATTGTAGTCAACATGTCAATTATTTATTTGGAGACATGTGTCCCCATATAATTGGTATGTTAATAATATGTGGATTTTTTTATGATAGATGCATTGTATCAAAGTGATGCTTATAGAGTTGAAGCACTAAAAATAACCAAAGGTCATCTAACCTTGCATTATCTTATATGAAAGCGTGTAAATTTCTTTGGATGTCAATCGACCCAAGAAGCTACTCTAGTTCAAGGACCAAAACTTCCTAGTTCAAGCACCCAACTTTTTTAGGTCACTTAACCTAGTATTAGTCTGGCTCAAGCACCATAGCTTCTTAATTCAACATTAAAAAAAAAAAAATGAGAGGTTACCAATCCAATATTAATCTGGCTAAGGCATTAGAATTTTTCAAGAGGTCATTCAACTTAATATTTCTCTAGCTTAAACACAAGAACTTTTTTAGAAATCGCCTAATCTAGTTTACAAAATTGACTTAAGCATTGGAACTTCTCAAGAGGTCACCCAATTGAATAGTACTATATTTCAAGCAATGTCACTTTTTGAAATGTTATTCAAACTAGTACTACCCTAACTCAAGCAATATATATTCCTAGGATGTCACCCAATTGAATACTGCTCTGACTTAAACATTGAAGATTCTCGAGAGGTCATCCAACTAAATACGACTCTTATTTAAGCATTGTATCTACTTGTAAGAGGTTGTGCCCAACCTAATAATATTCTACCTAGAACATTAAAACTTTGTAGTAAATTTTTTAAAGGTAACCGAAGTTACACATCAACTGAAATACATTTTACTACAAAATTTTGCCTTCTCAATAAAACCTGCTTAATTTACTAACTATTTATAAAAATAATAATAAACATTATACTTACATATCTTTTTCTTTATGGGAGATTTTATATCATCCACAAGTTTGTTTTGCTACTTAATATTGAAGCACAAGCCTATGTTGATACCTCTTCTACTTAGAGCCAAGGGCTAAAGGGTATCTATTCTACCAAATTCATTTGGGATGCAATTTTGACCTATAAAACTCTCTAACTCATTTATTTTCATACTCTCTAACTCATTCACACAATATTTTTTTGGATATATCAAAATATATCAACTTATTTGATGATTATCAAAATCAATCATATAGTTTCAACAAATAAATCTCAATTCAACACCAAAGGAAATTCTTAACCATATGTGGATTATTTATGATGGATGCATTAAAAAATATATTGGGAGTTTACCTAATCCGATATAAATTTGGCTGAGGCATTAGAATTTTCCAAGAGATCACTCAACTTAATATTACTCTAATCTAATACAAAATTGACTCAAGCATTGAAACGGACCTTAAGAAGTCATCCAATCAAATATTAATATGCTTCAAGCAATATCACTTTTTGAAAGGTTATCAAAACTAGTACTATTTTGACCCAACCAATGTATCTTCCTAGGATGTCACCCAATTGAATACTACTCTAACTTAAATATTGAAGATTCTCGGAAGGCCACCCAACTAAATACTACTCTTACTTAAGCACTATATTACTTGTAGGAGGTCACCTAACCTTATAATATTCTACCTAGAATATTAAAACTTCCTAACTCAAATATGAAAGAATTTTTAAAGTCGCCCAACTTAATATTACATTAACTAAAATGCATTTAACTATAAAATTTATTTTCCAATAAAATCCACTTACTATCTAGTTATTAAACCTTTAATAAAAATTCAACTTACAGATATTTTTTTTAATGGAGGATTATTTATATCATACATGAGTTTGTTTTGCTATCTAATACCAGAGCACAAGCCTATGTTGATACTTCTTTGACTGAAAGACAAAGATTAAAGAATATCCATTCTACCAAAATAATCCGGAACACAATCCTGACCTATAGAACTCTCTAACTCATTTATTTTCATTTATTTTCATACTCCCTGACTCATCCAGATATTTTCTGGATATATCAAGATATATCAACTTATTATCAACTGCATAGTTTCGAAGAATAAATCTGAATGGCAGTAGTGGAAACATCAAGCGAGGGATTGGAAGGTGCACCATCACTGTTATTATCATAGTATGTTTCGTTTATAGAAATGGCCAAAATGGTGGAGAAAGTTAAGAGTGTTTAATTGGAATTGAAATGGTCCATCCCAGACAGCGTACAAGCCACGTCAAAATGATGCATGATTGTTTAGCTTAGTGGCTCCAATTCTACGACATCGATAGCTTAGGCCGTAGACCTATTAGTCTTTGCAAAGTGCTGAGTTTCTAAATGATTTTGTCTGTGGGCTATAAGTATGCACGCAAACAAATACATATCATGCTTCAAACTCCATTGCCCAATTGTTGGGAGAAATATAACAAGAAATATATAATTATATTTAGATGATCATCATGCGGCAGCGCAGCAAGCACAATTGCTGTAGTAAGCAGCCAGTGAGGAGGGGATTGTGGTCACCTTTTGAAGACGAGAAACTCTTCCACTATATAATATTTCATGGCCATGGCTGCTGGTCATCTCTGCCTGACCGAGCTGGTAATTCCCTTGAGCTTTTTGTATTCTATTAAATCATGGAATATATTGTAATGTTACTAATTCCTGTAATCAGGACTTCAAAGGTGTGGAAAGAGCTGCAGATTAAGGTGGATAAACTACCTAAGGCCAGATATTAAGCGTGGCAATATGTCTCAAGAGGAAGAAAACATGATCCTTTATCTTCATAGCTGTCTTGGGAACAGGTATTTATAGGTATTTATATTTTATAGTTTTAAACAAGTACAATGATTGGATATTGTTATCAGGATTCAATTGTGTAGTTTTATGAGTCAAACTCATTGATCCATGGTGTGAGTTTGACTCCTAAAACTACACAGTTGAATTCTGATAGCAATATCGCAATTTGACACACTATGGAAAATACCTCCTACTTATCAAGTACAATGGTATTAGTATTGTATCTTTGTTGACTTTATGGTTAATGTACTAGGTGTGTGGAAAATTGTATAGTATCAAATTTCTATTAATAATAAATAGTCTGTATGTTTTAGTTAAGATATCAATTGTTTGTCTTGCATTAGTATGGCCTTATATTTTTGTATAATATTAAACTTCTGTTGGATATATGATGGTTAAGATACCAATTGTTTGTATAGTATCAAATTTATATTAATAATAAATAGTCCCTATGATTTAGTTAAGATATCAATGGTTTGTCTTGCATTAGTATGGTATTATATTTTTGTATAATATTAAACTTCTGTTAGTACTATACAGTGGGTATATGATGGTTAAGATACCAGTTATTTAATGGTATTATATTTCAGTCAGCAGTAAACAGTAGATATTTTATAATTATGATATCAATTGTCTGTCTGAAAATTATATGATTTTAAATTTCTGTTAGTAGTAGACAATGGTTAGAATAAATCAGTTTACAATAATTTGTAATTATTCATAACAATTTAAAATAAAGTAGAGCATTGTAAATAACTTATAAATAATTAATCTTCAAGATTAACACTAACTAAATATTTTAAAGTATTGAATTTTTGTTAATGAATAGTGTGTCTATATTATCATGTATAAAATAGTTTTACACAAATTCAAAAAAGCTGTATGGAAAAAGTTGTTTCTTACAAGTTTAAAGGGGACGAAGCTCAATAAAACACAATTACATGAAACCACAACACAATGAGGCAAGACCATTTAAAGAGGAGGATCTCAATCATCCAGTTTATCTCATATATCAGTCGATGGAAAATTCCTTAAAAGAAATCCCACCCATCATTATCTTCATTATATATTTAATATTTTATATTAATGTCAATTGTTTTTAAAGAAACAATTTCTAAATTATTCAATAAAAGCCTCATCAGCTTTTAAAAAAATCTAAATCCTCTTTATTGGATTTACAGGTGGGCACAGATTGCCAAGCATTTGCCAGGAAGAACAGACAGCGAAATAAAGAACTACTGGAATTGCTGTCTGAAGAAAAAGGTATTAAGCTCCGAAATTTTCCACCCAAAGCATGACATGAACAATAGTAATAATACTAATGCCCAGATGAACTCCATAACGTGCCCTTATTTCTCTGGCTTTGATCAAAACATCCAATGCAGTCATCCCCCACAACACCAGACTGAATTATTTGCTTCCAAATTTCCAAATGCGGCTACCAGAGACGACACCTTTGACTGTATAAATTCTTATGTACCTTCAAACATATTTGAAACATCAAGCTCGAGAGCAAACATGGCTGAACATATGAAGGAACCGTGTGTAGAAAATCAACTGGACATGCTACCAGTAGATACCTGGTCTCTTATGAACGAGCCCACAAATCCTGCTTTCTATGGGCCAATCCCAAATATTGAAATGCCTTGTGATACATATTGGATTTCCACAGTGCACAACAATTTCGGGGCAGTGGAAGCTCGATCCACTCTATACTCTCCCGATCTTGATGCATATACTCTTCACCAAGATCTGTTTTCACCCAAGAATTATTTGGAATAGGACTCAAGTCTTCCTGAGATCCAAGATATAGATGATAAGTAAAACAGAATCCCATCCTACTGGAATGGGAATAATCTATGAATGATTGTGTTGCAGACCATTTATTTGTATTGAGACAGAGCATACTACCACATATTGTAATGCATCTCAAAGAGTGTTCCTTTCATTTTTAATCTAGTTCAGACCTTTTTAAAAAGTTGATGTCCACCATATCTATATAGAGCAATGCTTGAATATTAAATGAATAAGAAAAGCAATGCTGATCTTTTGGCATGTTTCATGTTGCAGACCATTTATATATGAATGTGAGAGAGAATTTGAGTACTTGAGTTTATGGTGATGTGCAGTGTGGAGGCTCTTATTTGGTTTGGTTCATTCACTGCTGCACCTGTATATTTCTATCCGCATGTGAAAGACAAGTAGGTTAGAATATATAAAGAAATATTAAAAAGCATCAACTATGCCTTAAAAGTTAAGATTCTCACTCCAACTCTTTCTTTAAAATCCTATGTTGTATTTGAAAGCTAAGATGTGTTTGAAAGGTTTTATAAAATCCATATTTTAATACATTTTTAGAAAAATTTAATAATATTATTATTATTTTAGATTTAATAATGTACAAATACAAGTGCTATCTGA
>VDFB02361864.1:0-60121 GCA_007258455.2 Sequoia sempervirens
TAATTTCCCCTCTGATGCTTGTACATACTCCCAACATTTTAAATGTTCTATGATGATTCAAGAAGGCTTATAACAGGCTCAACAAACTGGTTAGTTTCATATAGTTGCATGTTCATTAGATCATTGTATACATCTGCATATTGGATTCATATCCGTATTTTGAAGGGCCGAATGAAGGTATTCAAATGGTTGTTATTAAGTTTTGACCTTTTCGTTGAGGACATTTGGACATTTAATTCATTGCATTCATTCATTTCATATCATCTTATCATTCTTCATTCATTTATCATTTTATCATTTCATATCATTACCATTAATATTTCCTTACCATTTACCATTTATCATTTCATTTTTCATTATCATTTATTCTTTATCATCCATTTATCATTTATCATTTCATTCATCATTTATTCTTTATCATCCATTTACCATTTTTTCATTTCATTTTTCATTATCATTTACCATTTATCATTCCATTATTCATTTACCGTTTCATCATTCATTTCTCATTTTATCATCTCATACCGTTGCATTACCATCCACATTTATCATTTTATTATCATGTTACCATTTTACATATCATTTTACCATATTACCATTCATACCACATTCATTTTCTACCATATCACGATGCATTTCATACATGGAAAATTCAAAAAGAAATTAACATCTCACATATATACATACATCATCACAAAATCATTGCATACACATCATAATCACTGGATCATCCTGCATTATATGGATTAGTCCGCACATGTAATAAAAGCATATCAAAATCCATCTCATAACATACATGCATAAACATCATATCCATATCATATCATAAATGCACGAACATAACATCATCCGAAATACCGCCACTGCATATCATCACTCATCAAAATAATACAAATGTCCAAATGTCCAATGAAACTAATAAAAGGTCAGAACATAAATACATCATACATGATCAAAACACAGTATACATAATGAATCAAGCCCCAAAATGGCTAACTGGTCGATGCCCCTGACGGAGCTGGTCCAGAAGGAGGTGGCCTGCCGCTGGTCCCTGCATCAGGATCCCGTCGAGGCCCGATAACCTCTCTGCCGTGTGTCGATGTCCGAGATCGGGTCCTCGTCCGGCTATGTGATCTGGGATATGGCTCTCGCCACTCAGGAGGGCATAGCTCCTTGTAACGAACTCTGTAGTACTCTGCCTCTCTGGCTGCCTCGAATCCCTCTGCAATGGCCTCTCGTAGGGATGTACTCTCTACGGTACCCATCAACCTCTGTGCTACACCCTCAGCCTCCTGTGCCTGCCCTCTAAAGGCATCCCTCTCCGCTACTAACTGTGCCACCTGAGGATCCGGGGCAGGCATCTGAACCTGTACCTGTGCCTGCGCCTATGCCTGAGCCTGTGCCTGAGCCTGTGCCTGTGCAAGCTGTGCCTATAACTGCACTATCATGCTCTGTGCCTGCACCAACTGACTCTAAAGCTGTGCCTGCTGCCCCTAAAAGTTCTGCACCTGACCCTGCAACGCATCTATCTGTGCCTGCTGGGACGAGGATGTCACCCTAATCACCGTCTGTGGCCTGGCACTGGATCTGGACCGCCGAGGAATCTGTACTCTGCCGAGACTATCTAGTATCTGCTGTCTCTACTCATCCCCGTCATCTCCATCATCTCCGTCCTCTGAGTTGCTCTCCTCCTCCCCAGCTCCACTCTCCTCGCTCTCCTCTCCCTCCTCCTCCTCTCCACCCATAGCCTACTCCCCTCCACCCATAGCCTGCTCTCCACCTGCCACACCTCCCTGTATCCCTGCTCCTGGCTGTGGGACTGCTCTGATAGCCCATGCCTCATCTGGCACTGTGAACCATGGAAAAGGATGAGTATGAAAGTACTGGGCGTAGTCATCTGTCATCCTTACATCCAATACATCTGGCCTGTCCGCCCATACCTCAAGCTGTAAAGACGTGTACTCTGTGTAGGCTGCCTGGTAGGGAATGCATGGCCCCCATCCTACATCCCCCTTGCGCCACCCATAATGAGCAACGCCCTGGAGCATCCCCTGTGTAAAACCAAACTGTCTCAGAACCTGTAGTGCCAGAAACCTCTCAATAATAAAGGGCATCCGCCCTATCAGGTATCGCGGTCTGCACACAAACGGCATCTCTAACTGATCCGTCGCCCATGCCTCGCAGTTTGTGTAGGGCCTCCATATCATTGCATCCACATCATCTAGCACTCGCCGCCAGTACTCTACCTTGCCCAGCCTCTACTGGACAACTGCACCAGAATACGCATATACGTACGGCCTCCCTGCTGGTCTTGCCCTGGTACACAATGGTCTCGTGACAACAATGTGCTCCCACGCCCAGATCTGCAATAATGTAACTCCACTCGCCAGGCTGGTGGATCCTCTATATACAATCCGATGAAGGTCATGATACATATCTGCCAAGATGCAACTCCCCTAGGCAAATCTCCGCGGCTGAGTAATCATCCACTCTAGCATCCTCCCCCACCCCATGGAAAATCCCTTGGACTGATGGTTCGGTCCAAGGAAACCTCCAACAAATGTTGCTAATACTGCTACTAGAGCTGGATACCTACTGAAGTCATCCCAGTCTATCCAGTACCCATAGATACTGGGATCGCCACATACCCGCTGTAATGCCACTATCCCACTGATCTCCTTGTGGTCATAAACCACAAGGGCTCCAACCACCGGAATCCCCAAAATCTGATACACGTCCTCCGGTGTCACACTCATCTCACCCGTCGGCAGGTGGAAGGTGTTATGCTCGGAATGCCATCTCTCAGCCAAGGCCGTCAACAGTCCCTTGTTGGCCCGAATACCTCACGGCATGGTCAACAGTGGCCCCAATCCACAATCTGCAATCACCTATAACTCGGCTGGTGTCAACTCTCCTATCCGCTCCTAGCACAAGGGGAACCGCTCTCTGATCTGGAGGCTTTTGAAAGCCTCCTATTTTGTCCAAAAACATCACAACACCCAACATAACATATCAATAATCTATATCAAGTGCTACATCAATCTATCAGCATGACTAATCAATCTACTCTATCATCATTTACTATTTGTTTTTCTTTTTCAGGAAAGCAAATTTATCAACACATATCCTTTTTTGTTTGTATTTCAATCATGGATGCAAATTTAAATCTCTATTTTACTATTTGTTTTCTATCGCAGAAAGCAAATTTATCACAACGTTTACTCTTTGTTTTTCAATCGCGAGAAGCAAAGTTATCAAATTCAAATCAATCAATTTCTCATCTACTCTTTGTTTTTCAATCGCGGAAAGCAAAGTTATCAGTTCTCTATTCAAATTTCTATCCTATCAACATGATGATCCGACAATTTATCTATCTATTGACTAAAGAAGCAATTTTTATCACTATTTTTTCAGCAAACGGCTATTCTGGGGAAAATTTCCTAAATGCGCAACTCTGTTACTCATATGCGCTAAAAACCCATATGCGCCAAAGTTTTTCTCAAAAGCGCAACACTGTTTCCTAAATGCACTAAAACTGTGAATGCGCAACTCTGTACCTCATATGCGCTATTCTATCTATCAAATGCGCGACTCTAACATTTTTGGACCAAACCCTAAATGCGCAGTTCTGTGCCCTAGATGCGCTAAATCTCTGACCTAGCCTATTTCGACCTATATGTGCAACTTTATCTGTCGAATGCGCTAAACGATCAGTTTGCGACTTGTTCCTAGATGCGCTACGGAAGACCCTAGATGCGCTACACTATTTGTTGAATGCGCTAAAACTATACCTAAATGCGCTAAAACGTTCCAAAAAAATTGCAGTCCGACTTTAAATCAATTCAATATCGATCAAAAATGTGAAATTTGACAACTTAGAGGTTTTGAATCACTCACCGGTGGTCCATACGCTGCTGGTCTCTGATACCATCGTGCTCGCTCGAACCTATGTCTGTGCACGGGGATCACCATTTCGCCAAGTCACTCTCAGAGCTCAAAATTCACTGTAGCAACAGGGTGAAAATGACACCTCATTTTACCCCTTTTACCTTATAAGGGTCTTTTCAGGATGGGCAGTAGTGGCATTTCCCATTTTTCATCTTCTTTTTCACTGGGGCATCAACCACATTATCTATTAGGAGCTAAATCACTATTCCTCAATCCTTATCAATTTCTTCTTCCGTGATTTATCTCCCGAGGGGGCATCATCAATATCGAAAAATAGAAACATATCAGGGGCAAATTTTTTTTATTTTTCTTTGAAGCAATGCATTTCACACATCACTTCAAAGAGGGGCAAAATGTATACACATAAAAATGGTCATGTATATAATCCTGGCAATTAATTAAATATTTATTATTTAATTAATTTTCTAAAGTCCTCTACATATGATTAAATTTAATTAATTTAATTATATTGTTCATTCATCTTATTTCTCTTCCATAATTAAATAAATTTATTTTATTTAATTATTTTCATATGTCCTCTTAATTAATTAAATAAATACATTCTATTTATTTAAATTAATTATCACTGTTTAAATTTAAATTAAATCTTTTGATTTAATTAAGTTTAAATATTTCCCCTTTCTTCTATTTTAATTCTTCCTCTAATTAATTAAATGTTTCATTTAATTAATTTCATAAAAGTGATTTAATTAAATAAATTTTATTTAATTAAAAATATCTTATGTTTTCTTTCCAATCCAAAATTAGGTATTTTAACCTAATTGTGCAATCTTCTCACATCATAATTAAATATTTTATTTAATTATGAGATATTCTGCTTTTTTCAATAAAACTGATTAAAGCTCTTTTCTCACCACAAGTTCTCTTCTGCTTTTAAAAGCTTAGTTAAATATTTTTATTTAATTAAGAAAAGCTGAATGTCCTCCACAAATAAATAATTGAATTTTTAAATTCATTTATTTATCAGCTTTTAATCTTTCTTTTTTTCTTATCTTCTATTCTTTTTCCTCTTTCATAATAAAATAGAAAAATCTGTTTCTAGGGTTCTTCTATCTTCTCCTTCAATTTCATCTATCTTCAGCCGTTTGATCTGCCAGGAATTATCACAACCGTCAATCGAGACAGCCAATCAGAATCATTCAGAAAGTCTTATAAATACCTGTGTGAATCCAAACATTGGTAATAGGCAATTAAGTAGAGTTTATGCATTTAATTCATTTAGTATTCATTTATCATAGCATCATGTTTATTTCAAGTTTCTTAGCTAAAATCATTATCATAGCTTAATCATGCATTCATATCATAGCAAAATCTCGTTCTTTAGGAAGACAGTTTGTTGAGCCTAGCCACTAATCTGAGAACACAAGGCTAGAATCTACAAAAACACTAAAGATAGAGGACGATAGGACGACAACAGAAATAGGATACTGAGTTTGCACTTCTCTATTCCTTTTATATTTCTGTTTTTGTTATAATGTTCTATTGGTGTGTTTGAACTGGTTCTAATTCGTTTATGCACTTAATTTTCACACACACAGTAGGCATATAACAAAGAAGGATTAAGGAAGGTTCAAGCCATTGTGATCTCCCACACTTTGTTTAGGAAATATAAATGTTTCTCAATAAATTTTTGTAAGGTCTCAACATAACTTGAATTATTTTAGAGGGAAATTTCATAATGGTGTTTTTAAATCCAATATACATTCAAAATAATATTAAATAAATAATAATAAATAATAATTAAATATTTAATAATAAAATTAAATTATTTAAAGAGGTAAAAATTTATTCAAATCAAAATAAAGTAGTACAAAGCAAGGGCATTACACACCCCTCTCAATCTCCACTAAATGGTCCAAGTAACAAATCCGGAGGTAATTGACCCCTTTCTACAATATTTCAATTTTGCAAATGATCAAAAACCCATTTAACCAAACAATCTGCAACCCCATTCCATTCCCCATTTCATTCTTTAGGAATGTGACAAAAAGTAACTCTAACTTCACCACCACTTGAGAATCAGATTCACAAATGATCCGGCTCCACCCAAGAATGCAACTGAACTCCACAGCACATCAAATGACAAAATCCTCCATCACATTGTTAGTATTTAAACAATTTGGTTGCTTGGTGAAAGGCATCAAATGGAAACAAGGAACTTGGCAACGTAGCTAATCTGACCGGTAGGACGGAGTCTCTACCCGGGATTCCTTATCTTTGTTCATTCAGTCAATACAACTGATCTTTTGATTTCGTTATCTCCTTACTCTTTACGCAGGGCAATCACAGATCCGAGCAGTGGTAAATAATGTGAAGCTACTTAGTATCGTTGCAACTGGAAGTCACGGGACTTCACATCCCCAGTTCTGTATCACGGTATTCGCACAGGACGCTATCATACTTGGTTGGATATCAACCAATCCAATCGTGTAGCCAGTTCCTCAGTTGGAATCGCGTATTCCATCAAACCTTAGCTATAGGGAGCTGGCACTATTTTACACCCGACAGATCACCGAGATTTCTGGACTGTGATCTTGGCTACGATTGCTTCGCAATCTCCAGGTCCGGCTATCAAGGTCCAACCGGGAGTTTTTTGGCATATTCACCGAGTATTATTATAGAGATCTGGGCGCAATTTATGCTATGTAATATCGCTTTGATCTTCTGTGATCTTCTGTTTTGTGCACCTGAGGTGCATTATGTTATTTATATGTTTGAAAGCATTCAGATCTGAACTGAGATTGATACTGTGATGTTTAAATCACTATTCTAATTTTTCAGTGATCTGGTGTAAATCTGAGTTTAAGTTTGATATTGGGTGTTTTGTTGCTTGGGTATCTCACTGTGAAATGTCAATCAGATTTAACTAATTGTATTTCCAGACTATCACTGTTGTGTGAGCGTGTGCGGGTGCATCACAATTTTATACCATCCACTGCTTGGGTTTGCTTGTCACATTTCTTCGGTTTCACGTGCTAGCACCAAGACCGGCTTATTCAACCAAGGCCTGGAGTCTAAAGCATTCTTGTAGCATATTTACACTCTTGGTATTATTATTTTTTACATTATTTTACTTATGTCAATGACCACCTCTAATTTTTTAAGATATTTATCTATTTTTCCTCCTATATACTCATTGGTTCACCACTCTTTTTATTGGTAATAAGAGAAATTGTAGTATTCGTTATTTTGATCTCTACAATAACCTACTTCAAAAAGTTAAGGTGGACTAAAATTTCTTAAAATTTCTTTCTCCATGCCACCAATTAAAGAGAGATAAAAAGAGTATATTTCCATGCCACCAATTAAAGAGAGATAAAAAGAGTATATTTTGTTAGAATGTTTCCATTAAATATCAAATAGGGATTTTTGGGACCTTTGGAGGTGGATTGAGGATTGTAGCTTAAATTTTTCATTGTAGAAAAAGAAAACACCTCTTTGATTGCATTAGAGGTATTCTTTATTTATTTTATGGTAGATATATATATTTTCTATAAAAAAAAAATGTTCAAGTGTGTTTGATTTATGAAAAAATATTTATTATTTTTTATTTGGATATGCAAAGTAAGATTGAATATGCAATTTTATTATTTTTTTTGTTACAATAGGGGTGTCCCTGTGACCCAGCCCAGTGGCCCAACAACCCCAACAACCGTTACACAGTTGGGTACCTGAGGCAAACTAGGGCCCAGTGGCCAAACAACCCCAACAACCGTTACACGGTTGGGTACCAGAGGCAAGCTAAGGCGAGACTAGTCCGTTGTGGGTGAGATCCATCGCCCGCAAGTAGATCTACCTCTTAAACCTGGGAGCAAGTCGAACCCAAGACCAATACGGAGGAAACCCATTGCCCACTTGCCAACTCTACTATCCATTCAAACTTGAATATGCAATTTTTATATATCACTAGCACAAACAAAGAGTAGCTCTCAAGAATTAAAGTTATATTTTCATTTAATCTATTAATTAGATGATACAATTTAAATAGTTGTGAAGATATTATAATTAATTGTAAGTAGAATATATAAATATCACATTACTTTTTATTTAAAATTTGTAGGATATGATAATATGAGTTGCTTTAATTTAATTATAATTTTAATGTTCAATTTTATAGCTATTTAAGTTATATTTTCATTTAATCTATTTAATTTAGATGATACAAATTAAATAGTTATGAAGATATGCATTTCTTATAATTAATTAATTTTAATGGTATTATATTTGAATTAGAGTATAATGTATATTGTAGGGTTAAATATATTCATTTTTAAAGTAAAATAATTTAAAATAGTGTCAGTGTATACATTAATGCTTGCATACAAATAGACTAACCTAAGCCTACTTAGGCATTTATTGTTGTATGACTCATTCGCATAGATTGGATATTTTCCTCATGAGCTACTCAACTAGTTATGTCAGTGTATACATTAATTCATGCATACACATAGGCTAACCTAAGACTACTTAGGCATTCATTTTTGTATGACTCATTGACATAAACTGGATATTTTCCTTATGAGCTGCCCAGCTAGTTTATAGCTTCAACACCTCATACTTGGATATTTTTCCTTTATAATGTATTCCCTATTTGTCTTGAATAATTAGATCGACATTATGCAGTATATGCATGCATTCATTGAATAATTAGATCGACATTATGCAGTAGATGCATGCATTCATTGTGCTTGTCAAATATCTCTGTCTCCTAGTTCTTTCATGGTATTAGAGCTGAATAGAGAGTTCTCAGGCCGTATAGTTTTTTTTGTCGATTCTCTGTGGTGAATGGTACTCATTTAAAGGTTGTGAATCTGTGAGTGGTGGTGGCATACTCTCTACAAGATTCTAGTTTCTGGGAGAACTTTAAACAGTAGAGATATGACCAGAGTTTGAAACACAGTCTAGAGACAGACAGTCTTTTTCAGATAATCATCAGTCTCTCCTCTCCTTTTCACTTCTTGTCTTATTATGCATCGTGATTTGGCTTATTGTCATGAACAACTAGTGCTCAATTTTTTTGTATTTTTTTGTCATATTTATTGTATTTTATTTCAAGGGAATTTGTTTTCATGACTGACCAATTTTGAGCTTGTAGAGGATGAAATATCTGTGAGGAAGCATAGCATTGTTTGAAGTGTAAGAGCGAGCTTGAACTGGAGTGTAGTAAATGAGACTTGGGCGGCTTTGATCTTCTTGACAACCTTTCACCTTCCACCCTTCAATGACAACGATTTATTCTTGCAAAACAACAACCTTTCTTGGCAACTTCAGCAATGATTTCTTCTTGCAAAGCAGCGATCCCGTTGATGGTTGATTGTGGAGATACGTCCCCTATTTTTGCCACATAGAGCTGCTCATGGTACACCTTTTTCTATTGATATCGCATGCGAAAAAGAGGAAAGCATGAAGTGGATCCATGGTTCGGGACCAGATTTGTCTTAAACTCTATTACATCCCCATTCAAAGCTCGGCCTATCGAGAGATCTGGAATCTCTAAGTCACGCCTTCAGGGAGTGAATACGCCACCAAGCTCTGGCTTTGCTCAGTCTGTAGAGAGATCTGGTATCCACGTGTGAGGGGCCACAAATGCCACCAACTGCAACTCCTCCTCCCTTCAGTACTCCATTACTGCTCATATTTTCATGTCTCTATAATTTTGGTGTTACAAAGCTTTGGGCTACAAGGGAGGGAACGAGTTTCACACCAACTACTCTAAAGGAATCAATGCAAAGACCTGTGGATGCCGATCTCTGATTACACTTGAAAGACCTAATTTGCTAATCTCGACATTTTTTCAAGAGGGCTTCTATATCTGATTTTTTCCTTTTATTCTAATCATTTGGTACTTTTAATCTTTTCTACCAATCAGAAATTGTATTTTGCATGAAGGCCTAATCCATTTTTAAATGGTAAAAAAACTCAAAAAGTGTCATACTTTTTGCATCATAGCTTGCATTCGGGTTTTTTTTTGCAATAGTATATATCTATATATATTTTTTCACCACGAATTCAAAAAGAACAAAAACGCACTCATCCTATAAAGTGCTGGTTTTTTTTTTTGAGTCATTTTCAAACACTCCTATAAAGTGCCAAATTTGGGGGGGGGGGAACAAATAATCAAGGGGGGTGTTCTGTGTGGTTCTTTTTCACACTTCCTCGAGAAGTGTTTGTGTTTGTTGTGTTTTTTCACTTTTGCATGCATTTCTCAGTTTTTCATTTTCACATTTCTACAAGCAACTATCTAAGTCAAAGCATTATGGAATCTAATGTTGTTATAGTGCCCTTAACACCTTTCAATTATCATGATTGGAAGATGAAAGTAACTATTGTACTTAAGAACAAAGGCTTATATAGGGTAACTATGGGAATAGAGAAAGAACCTAATGTAGCTAAAGACAAAGAAAAGTTTTTCAATAAGTGTGATCAAGCATTTGGCTTCCTATGTTTAAATTTATCTCCTAATTTGTTGTTCCATGTTGAGAACTTGAAAACACCCAACCAGTTTTGGGAAGGTCTTGACAAACTATTTGGGAAAATAGATGAACTTAGAAGCCATGAGTTGGAAAATCAACTCTTAGGTCTTAGTCCTAGGAATTTCTCAACTTTACAAGACTTTTTTACTAAGTTTAAATCCTTGAAGTTGCACTTAAAAGATTGTGGAATTAACAAGAAAGAGGATCAATTAATCCTTTATGTACTTTCCAAGCTAGGTCCAAATTTTTTTGTGTTTGTATCAACTTTCTACTCTAGTAAAAGGGCTCTTGGAGCCTCATGGTCAATGTCCACACTTGATAACTTTATTGTTGACCTCACAAGGAAGCAAGAAAAGTTAATTCAAATGGGTACTTTTAAGTCTACAAAACCTCAAGCCCTACTTGCAGGGGATGAAACACATCAAATTTCAAAAGGGGATAAGAAGAACACTAAAAAGGATAAGGAAGTTAAGAAAGAAAGCAAAATTGGCAACTCCAAAAAGGACTCTCAAGGTAAAAAGAGAGTTGCATGCATCTTTTGTAAAAATCTTGGACATGATGAACATCACTGCATGAAGAAAAAAATTGAAGTTCTACAACAAATTCTCAAAAATAATAGTATAGGGCTACCTGATTCTATCAAGGCATCTTCATCAAATCAAGATAATACTAAGGACAAAGAGAAATCAAAAGGAAAAGCCTTAGTTGCTAAAGCATCTTTATCTCTATCATGGATTCTAGAATTTGGTGATTCACACCATATGGGTTCTTCACAAGTTGTTTTTTCATCCTTAGAACCATCAAGTATGTCCACAATCACCTTAGGTGATGATACTCCAACATTGGTAAAAGGGAGAGGGTCTATTGAAGTTGAAGGAGGGACATTTGCAAATGTTATAAGTGTACCTTCACTCTCAACTATCTCCTTTTAGTGTATCAAATAACTTATTTAGGGAAGGGAATGAGACTACACTTCTCTCCAAATTCAGTTGAGATAAGAGAATTACAAAGCAACAATTTGGTAGCAATAGGAGAGGCAAATCACCAATCCAGATTATATACCTTCTCCAATTTTTCCATAGATGTTTCTCCAAAAGCACTGCTAACTCATTTAGATGAAGTTAGCAAACTATGGCATGAGCGGTTTGGTCGTCTTAAGTATCATTATCTTGAACAACTATGTTAATAGAATATGGTTAAAGGATTGCCTAAGGTTAAATTTTCTAAAGGGCTTTCTGAGGGTTGTGCACTTGGCAAGCATCCAAAAGCAAAATTTGACAAAGATAAATCATGGAGGGCAACACAAGTTTTAGAACTTGTTCAAAGTGATGTTTTAGGATCTTTTCCCCATCCATATTTTACAAAGGCTAGATATGTTCTCACCTTCATTGATGATTTCTCATGTTTTACATGGGTCTACTTTCTTAGGAAAAAATAAAAAAGTGTTTGAGTCTTTTCAAGATTTCAAATCTCTTGTCAAAAAACAATCAAGTAAAGTCATCAAGGTTCTTCAAACAGATAATGGGAGAGAATATGTCAACAATAGTTTTGAGCAGTTTTGTATATTAGAGGGGATAGATCTGCAGTGCACATTTCCTTATACCCCACAACAAAATGGTGTTGCAAAATGAAAAAATAGATCTTTAAAAGAGATGGCTAATTGTATTCATGATTCACTCTAAGGGCCTCACACCATCATATTGGGAAGAAGCAATCAATTGTGCATGTTACATACAAAATTTAAGTTCCACATAAAGGCTTAAACGGTATCACTCCCTTTGAAGCTTGAAAAGGATGAAAACCATCAGTTGATCATTTTAGAGTTTTTGGCTCTCATGCCATGGCACACATTCCAAAAGAACAACGCAAGGCTATGGACCCCCAATCCAAACCTTGCATCTTTGTGGGATATCCAAATGGTGTAAGAGGATATCACCTACTCCACCCTACCACACATGAGTTGTTTATTAAGAGAAGTGTTAAGTTTCAAGAAACATCTCTTTAAACTATACTTGACACTTCTTAACATATTGTGGACTCTTCATATCTTGATTATAGTATTGATGATTCAAATAATTCTCAACAGATTCCTAGTTTAGTATCTTCTTCTTCTAGTTCTCACAGTGATGAGGGTTCATCTTCATCTAGTTCAAGGATTGGATTAGAAGTTGATATATCTACACCAGACTCATCCATATATTACACTATACATAGGACAGATACATCGGTAAAAGATTCAATGGATGATAGATTGATTCAAGTAGATTTTTAGGGGGGCCACATGCCTTCTTTGCTTCAGTTTTGATCCACATACTTTCAAAGAGGCATCAGGCATACCAGAGTGGGATATTGATATGGATGAGGAATATGATTCCTTGATTAGAAATCACACTTGGAATTTGACTTCACTTCCTAAGGGAAGATAGTTCGATGTAGGTGGATATATCAAACTAAATTTGTAGCATATGGGTTAGTTGATAATTACAAAGCATGTTTGGTAGCCAAAGGTTTTTCACAAGTTGCAAGCATTGACAATACATAAACCTTTGCACCAGTTGCTAAGATGAGTTCCATTAGACTCACACTTGCTATAGTTGCATCACATAGATGTGTTGATGTGTTTTTCATGCACTTCTCAACACAAGTAATGTGTAGATGCACTACCTCTCTTGAAAGACAATCTTCCACAATCAGATTGTAGAACACTATCCCAAGGTCTCTAATGTCAGGTCTTGACTGTGCTTGGAATATCTCAGTTATTTGATGTGATTTGGTGGAATCACAAGGCAGACTTACGGATGAGTTACAAAACATGGGAAGTCGGGTTTCAAAGTGTTGGAAGTGAATGAACAGTGGTTGTCCACTCAAAATAGCAAGTTGAAACTCATCAAGTTCATCTGATTTAGCTTCATGGTGATGCTTTGGGTCCTACTCTAACCAAGGATTAAAAGAAATAGCAAAAAGAGAAGGGTTAAGAAAGCTATTCTAATCCTAAGCTACGAATGAACAGTAACAATGGTGGCTGCTAAAGTAGATAGACTTCCTAAACTAAGTTTTGTTTGACGAAGAGAAACCTACAGCTATACAAAACTAGTGCAATCTTCTAAGGACTGCAAATTTTCACATCACATACACACATCATGTACATGCAATCGAACTAAGTTGCAGCAATAAAGGAAAGAGGCTCAGACTAGCTTTGCAAAGTGATTCATCATCAATGAACCACAAAAAGCATGAGCTAAAAGTTCATCAAATACTATAGCAACAACACCATCATGACAGCCATTCCAGAAACTAATACTAAAACTAATATGTAAGTAGAACCATGCATGCAAGATGAGCAAAATCAAAGAGAACATCCATAAAATCATGCAATGTTGTCTTCTATTGCTGCAAAATGTTTTTTACAACAGCTCTCCAACCCTTACAAATGAGGGGCAAGCCCCTATTTATAGTTTTCCAAAGCTCAAATGAAAGGTTAGGATTCAATTACATCAAATGGCCCAGATTTGATTTACAATAGGGTTTCACCTACCCTCCATTATCTAGCAATTTAAAATACATTCCTTGTTTTTTCCCTATTTTGTCATCTAGTGCCAGTCACTGTAGCAATTTCGTCATATAGCTGATTTCCCTTTTCATTGTAGCTGAAACTACCTGAAAGTTGTCTTTTGCTTAATGTGCTTGCAGTGTTCTTCCTTTGATCAAATGAGCCCGTCGACGATTGGCATCAATGGATTGGTGGCCCCTAATTCAGGCAGAAATCTCCTTAGAAATCATCTCCATCTAGAAAAAGGTAGGACAACTCCCTCAATGGGCCTCTTCGATAGACCTACGGAAGGCTTCTTGACTCCTACAAACACGAAGTGTCATAAGTGCATTTATACATGAGTTAAGAAAAATGTCAGTCAAACCTACAAATTCCCTATTAGATCTATCCATGCATTATCAAAATATTATGATATTCATATTTGGAGCTCATTTGGGCCATAAACATTAATGTGTGCTTCAAAGGTGCGAGCGCTAGATGGTGCAAAGACGGTGAAAGAAAGCCAAAAGGTAGACAGTGGACGAAAGCCAAAATAGCTGGGAAGAAGGCAGGCTCCCAGATGTTCAAAACAGTCGGGAAGGAGGCAGGCTCCTGGATGTTCAAAACAGCTGGGAATGAGGCAGGCTCCTAGATGTTCAAAGCAGCCGAGAAGGAGGCAGGCTCCCGGATGTTCAAAATAGCCAGGAAGAAGGGAGGCTCCAGGATGTTCAAAACAGCCAAGGAGGGACGGACCTCCGAAAATAGCCACGGAGGGCCCGGGTTCCGAAGGGCAGGAAGGAGATGGCTGCCGGATGTTCCAAACGGCCAAAGGGGGATGGACTTCCGGAAATGGCCACGGAGGACCCGGGTTCCGGAGGCCAGAAGGGAGGTGGCCGCTGGATGTTTAAAATGGCCACAGAGGGGTGGAGTCCCAGAAACAGCCACGGAGGGGCCGGGCTCCAGAGGCCAGAAGGGAGGTGGTCGTCGGATGGTCAAAACGGCCACGGAGAGGCGGAGTCCCGAAAATGACCATGGAGGGGCCGGGCTCCGGAGGCCAAAAGGGAGGTGGCCGCCGGATGTTCCAAACAACCAAAGGGGGATGGACTTCCGGAAAAGGCCACGGAGGACCCGAGTTCCGGAGGCCGAAAGGGAGGTGGCTGCCGGATGTTCAAAACAGCAAAAGGGGGATGAAGCTCCGAAACCACCGAAACTTAACCAAAATTTGAAAAAACCTTGGCAGTTCATTTAAGCACATTGAACACATCCCAGATCCAAAAAAGGGTGACCCCAAAGTCAAAAATGTGGAAACGAGAGCGACGGGGGTCCAAGGATGTTTCCAAACAGCCAAGGAGGAAGGGAATTCCTGAGGGAAAGTTCTGAAACCATCAAAACTTAACAGAATGTTGATGAAACCTTGGTAGTTCATTTACGCACTTCAAACACATCCCAGATCCACCAAAAAGTTGGCCCCAAAGTCAAAATTGTGGAAACAGGAGCGACACGGGTCCACGGATGTTCCAAAACAGTAAGAACAAGACAAAAGATAGAAAAGGGGATGGTGGACCTCATTTCTCCGCAGATTTGAATACCCCAAGTAGGTGAATTTGGGTAGGGGATTTGATAGTTTGAAGGCATATGACCAATTTGGGCTTGGAAAATGGGGCATGCAAAACAAGACAAAAGCAAAGCAGCCTGTCAAGAGAGAAAAAAGGGGGTCCCTGCTTATGGCGAAGCGTGTGTGCAAAACATGCACAACAAATGGCGATTCGCTGGGGAAATGCTCCAGAGCATTTTGATGACAAATTGGAATCACGAACCCAAAATCTCTGGTTTTGACCTTCACGCTAGGGCAAACAAACCAGACGCCCAACCAAATGATCAAAACCACTAGCCAACCCAACCTTCAATATGCTAAAAATCCAAGTGTGTGCAGTTGCATTAATTCCCATCCTTCAGTTCCTATAGGAACCCAAGCTCCGTCAAGTTAAGCTACGTAGTTTATTCCAACTCCAAAAGCATCTGGGACATTGCCTCGCTGCCAGTTAGGCATCCATAGCCCCGACAAGGTTATCGCTGTGATTCTCCCAAACATTGCTCTACTGCTAGCCGGGCGTCCATAGCCCCGGTAGAGTTGTTCGAATACCCCCAAAAAGTTGAATTTTCTCTTTCTTTTAATTTTCAATGTTTTCTTTCTTTTTTTCTTATTTTTCTCTTTTCAACTCTTTTATTTCAACCCGCAAGCATTGAAGCTCACACTCAGGGCTAAGAATCACAGTGGCACTGGAGCAGAATTTTAGATTTTTCACTTAACTAGACTTCACAAAAGGCCCTACAGTGACTGTCGAATTCTTAAGATGTGTAAGAGCTACAAGATTTCATAATACATCAAAGTCAGACTAAACCAACAACTTATCCTCTTTGAATCAAACACCCAGATCACTTGACACTAACGGAAGACCTTCACCATCCACTCTGAAGACTTGATTAGAGTTTGACAAAGAAATACGTAGAACAACCCCAAGCAATAAGTATGGTTGTTGTGCGCATAGATGTTCCTAGCTAAAAGTAGATGAACCCCAAGCAAAGCAGCAACAAAGCGAAAGAAAACAAAAAGAAAACTACCTACAAAGCGAGAAACCTACATCAAACCAACTAACCTAAGGAAAGGAGGAAAGTGGAGTATTTATAAGAAACCTATACTACTTAAAACGGGCTATGTACAAAGATATTTACAAAGCACTATGTTCAGGCAGGGCAAGCTAATATTAACGGTCATTGGATTTCACAGTGCATGCACAAGAAAACGAGAAATCGTTATCATTCTTAACCATGCAAACTTGTCTTTATATTCTAAAAAAATTAATTCAATGTTACAGTACTCAAGTTCAATCACGTCATCATGAAAAATCAGCAATTGAGGAGGCTCACTGAACCCATGGTTAATCCATAAACATGTTCATTTTCCCTCGTTCCCATAATCAAAATAATAAGTGTAGCTATGAAAATTAACTAGAGCAAGGAATGATAGAACCTGGATATCATCACACGGAGGTGGCAACGTTGGACAGTCGAGAACAAGCACAACATCATTGATCGTTGCATTGGTAGCCTCGGGCAGGCACAGTGGAGGGTGCAGCACTATGGACCTTAAGCTTGTATAAGGTTGGGAGGATGGGGCAAGAAATAGCTCTTCCAATCTACCAATGGGACCTATAGCCCTGGTTGGCAGTTCTTCAAAAAGAAATACCTCTCCACATTGATCATCTGCAAACTTGGGATCCACTTGGTTACTGTCCCCAAGGGGCAACATGTTGTCTCGTCTCCTTCCCCAAGGGTTGTCCTTATTTATGTGGTGTTCAACATCGTGGGACAATGATATGCATGAATCTGTCTTATTGTAGCCATCTGAATATGAGGGAGGATCAGCAACAATCATGGCAGGAGGGATCAAAGTTGCATTTTGGAGTTGGTCAGTTCTGTCATACTTGTTGGAAGCCATCAAAACACCCCCACCTTTGTCTTCTTTTTGTTGTTCATGCATCTCATTATGACGTTCACTTGTTTCCTCTTGCTCACTATCACTGTAAATGGAGAAAGATTTCCTCTCCCAATCTGGAAACTCTAGTGCATCACTATTCAGGGGCTCAAGGAGTATGTGTTCATCGCTACCGTCTTCTGAGATGTCCTCTTCCTCAGCATGAGCATACCTCTGTAGTGCAACTCCCAATGGAAAGAAGTCATCAATTGATGGCACCTCATCAAGGGGACCAAATTCTACTGCACAATTTCCCTCCAAGGGCTCAGCATAAAGCCTATCATTCATGGTGTGCAAATTCTCTTCAAGAGGAAGAACTTCTTGATGACTAGTGGACAACATTCCCACTTGATCTACTTCATCACTCGGAAGTCCGAAACTGTATTTTTGTCCTTCTTCTATTGCTGCCCCAACAACCTCTTGAGGCCTACCTTTAGTTGAGCCATCACTTGATTCAGGCTCTTGGTCTTCTACCTTGATTCGGGCAGCAAGTAGAGGAGGTCGAGCGCTTGGCTGCTCCACTTGTCCTCTAACTTGTTTGATGGCTTCTTGGCACAGTTCATATGTGAACTCTGAGTGTGATGAATCATGAAGTCTACACCAATTTGGCAATAGTATCACCTCCAAATTGACTTGGTATTTTAGCTTCGACCAATCCTTTGCTAATCTGGAGACTAGCTGGTCATATCTCTCCATGATCGGGTCCTCATCATCACTTGGGAGAGAAGTTGGATGGCAAACAGCTGTGGCGAATGGTTGTTCCCACTCCTCCAAACTTTCATTTTTAGATTCTTGATCGATGTCGTTTATGAAGGAGAGGTCTTCCAACCTGATTTTGCTTATGCTTTGACCATCTCCTTTTGCTGCCCCAAGGCTTTCAACCTCCTCTTCTTGATTTTCAGCATCTGTGTTGGCTATCCTAGCATATGCTGCTACAAATTCTGTTAATTCATCTTCAATTGTTGTTTGTTCCTCTTCTTGAGTGGAAGACTGCTCTTCTTCAATAGAGGGAAAGTCTACTAAACTGGTTACAATCAGATTTTCATTAATGCACTTTGTTGTCCTAGTGAAATATGCCTCTTCCTCTTGGTTTTCAACTTTAATGTTTGTTGTCCTAACACCAACTTGTGTCCAACTAGTTGGTTCATCTTCAAGGTGTTGTCCTCCAGATGTTGACAGCTGTTTTGCCTCATGGGATGACTTCTCTTCATTGGGAGTTGGCTGCTCCAACTTGTTTGAACAACCCTTGGCTTGAGAAATGATGTTGTCACATGATAGGCATATAAATTCTGAATGTGGTGCATTGTGAAATCTACACCAACTTTCCATTAGTACTTCCTCCAATCTTGGTCCATCCTTGCTGCTCAAATGTTCCTAGATCAGTTCCTTGAATGCTTTGGCTGCCATGGTTGTCAATTCTTCCTCAGAGTCTGCAAGGGCTAAAGGTTGATAGATTTCCCAAAAGGGAATTTCTCCCTACAATACCTTTTCAATTCTACTCAAGAATGTGAGACATCCCAACTCGTGCCTATGAGTGCAATGGATCCGACATCTATCCACCAATGCAAATTGCTGCAATGGCTTCTTCAATCTCTTGTTCAAATTTCCATGCAGCTGAGTGATGTCAATTTGTGCATGTTGCTCCATTTTGACTCAGCTTCTTTTTCCTTCAAAAATTTCTAATTTTTAGCATTGAAAGAGATCTCCCTATCTCAGATTTCTTCTTTGGAAGTGCTCTTTTCGAATTCCAACATTCATCTTTGTAGCCTCAACATGTCATGCCCTTCTTCTAGCACCAGTTATGTTGATGGTGTTAGGAGGAGGAGGGCATGCAATGAATCACTTCCAACCTTCAGCTTTCTATTCCCAACGTGTCAGCCCTCCTTCTAGTGCCAATTCTGTTGATGTGTTTTTTATGCACTTATCAACACAGGTAATGCATAGATGCACTACCTCTCTTGAAAGACAATCTTCCACAATCAGATTGTAGAACACTATCCCAAGGTCTCTAATGTCAGGTCTTGACAGTGCTTGGAATATCTTAGTTTTTTGATGTGATTTGCTAGAATCACAAGGCGGACTTACGGATGAGTTACAAAGCATGGGAAGTTAGGTTTGCAAATGCAGTTTCAAAGTGTTGGAAGTGAATGAACAGTGGTTGTCCACTCAAAACAGCAAGTTCAAACTCATTAAGTTCATCTGATTTAGCTTCATGGTGATGCTTTGGGTCCTACTCTAACCAAGGATTAAAAGAAATAGCAAAAGGAGAAGGGTTAAGAAAGCTATTCTAATCCTAAGCTACGAATGAACAGTAACAATGGTGGCTGCTAAAGTAGATAGACTTCCTAAACTGAGTTTTGCTTGACCAAGAGAAACCTACAGCTACACAAAACTATTGCAATCTTCTAAGGACTGTAGATTTTCACATCACATACACACATCATGTACATGTAATCGAACTAAGTTGCAGCAATAAAGGAAAGAGGCTCAACCTAGCTTTGCAAAGTGATTCATCATCAATGAACCACAAAAAGCATGAGCTAGAAGTTCATCAAATACTATAACAGCAACACCATCATGACAGCCATTCAAGAAACTAATACTAAAACTAATATGGAAGTAGAACCATGCATGCAAGATGAGCAAAATCAAAGAGAACATCCATAAAATCATGCAATGTTGTCTTCTATTGCTGCAAAATACTTTTTACAATAGCTCTCCAACCCTTACAAATGAGGGGAAAGCCCCTATTTATAGTTTTTCAAAGCCAAAATGAATGGTTAGGATTCAATTACATCAAATGGCCCAGATTTGATTTACAATAGGGTTTCACCTACCCTCCATTATCTAGCAATTTAAAATACATTCCTTGTTTTTTCCCTATTTTGTCATCTAGTGTCAGCCACTGTAGCAATTTCGTCATTTAGCTGATTTCTCTTTTCATTGTAGCTGAAACTACCTGCAAGTTGTCTTTTTCTTGATGTGCTTGTAGTGTTCTTCCTTTGATCAAACGCCGTCGATGATTGGCATCAATGGATTGGTGGCCCCTGATTCAGGCAGAAAGCTCCTTAGAAATCATCACCATCTGGAAAAAGGTAGGACAACTCTCTCAATGGGCCTCTTCGATAGACCTATGGAAGGCTTCTTGACTCCTGCAAACATGAAGTGTCGTAAGTGCATTTATACATGAGTTAAGGAAAATGTTAGTCAAACCTACAAATTCCCTGTTAGATCTATCCATGCATCATCAAAATATTTTGATATTCATATTTGGAGCTCATTTGGGCCATAAACATTAATGTGTGCTTCAAAAGTGTGAGCGCCAGAGGGCGGAAAGATGGTGGAAGAAAGCCAGAAGGCAAACAGCAGACGGAAGCCAAAACAACTGGGAAGAAGGCGGGCTCCCGGATGTTCAAAACAGCTGGGAAGGAGGCGGGCTCCTAGATGTTCAAAACAGCTAGGAAGAAGGGAGGCTCCTGGATGTTCAAAACAGCTAGGAAGGAGGCAGACTCCTAGATGTTCAAAGCAACCGGGAAGGAGGCAGGCTCCCGGATGTTCAAAACCACTAGGAAGAAGGGAGGCTCTCGGATGTTCAAAACAGCCAAGGAGGGATGGACCTCCGAAAACGGCCACGGAGGGCCCGGGTTCCAAAGGGCGGGAAGGAGATGGCCACCGAATGTTCCAAATGGCCAAAGGGGGACGAACTTCCAGAAACAACCATAGAGGACCCGGCTTCCAGAGGCCAGAAGGGAGGTGGCCACCAGATGTTCAAAACGGCCACGGAGAGGCGAAGTCTCGGAAATGGCCACGGAGGGGCTAGGTTCCGGAGGCTGGAAGGGAGGTGGCCACTGGATGTTCCAAATGACCAAAGGGAGACGAACTTCTGGAAACGGCCACAGAGGACCCGGGTTCCTGAGGCCGGAAGGGAGGTGGCCGCCGGATGTTCAAAGCAACAAAAGGGGGATGAAGCTCCAAAACCACCGAAACTTAACCAAACTTTGGCAAAACCTTGGCAGTTCATTTAAGCACATCGAACACATCCCAGATCCAAAAAAGGGTGACCCCAAAGTCAAAAATGTGTAAACGGGAGCGACGGGGGTCCACGGATGTTTCCAAACAGCCAAGGAAGAAGGGAATTCCGAAGGAAAAGTTTCAAAACCATCGAAACTTAATGGAACGTTGACGAAACCTTGGAAGTTCATTTACACACTTCAAACACATCCCAGATCCACCATAAAGTTGGCCCCAAAGTCAAAATTGTGGAAACGGGAGCGGCATAGGTCCACGGATGTTCCAAAACAGTAAGAACAAGACAAAAGACAGAAAAGGGGATGGTGGACCTCATTTCTCCGCAGATTTGAATACCCCAAGTAGGTGAATTTGGATTGGGGATTTGATAGTTTAAAGGCATATGACCAATTTGGGCTTGGAAAATGGGGCATGCAAAATAAGACAGGAGCAAAGCAGCCTATCAAGAGTGAAAAAAAAATGGGGTCCCTGCTTATGGCGAGGCGTGTGTGCAAAACATGCACAACATGATGGAATGTACATCAAATGAATGTGAAGAGTGCTTTTCTTCATGGAGACCTTAAGGAGGAAATCTACATGGAACAACCACCAGGTTTTGGTCAGGATTCATTCTTAGTTTGTAGACTTAAGAAATCTCTCTATGGCCTTAAACAAGCTCCTAGACCTTGGTATGCCAAGATGGACTTCTACCTCCTATCTTCAAGTTTTACTAGATGTCATTATGATCCTAATGTGTATCTACTACAACAAGATGATTCACTTTTGATACTGGTTCTCTTTGTTGATGATCTTTTAATTACAGGGAGTACTTCATCTGCCATTGTAGCAGTGAAGACATCACTTCGGGATAGACTTGACATGACAAACTTGGTTTTATTGCACTACTTCCTTGGAATCAAGATTTCACAATCAACTTCAGGGATTGCTCCTATACAACCCTTGAGTATACTCTTGATCTACTTGCACGGTTTCATATGACTACTGGCAAATCATCTCTGACTCCTTTTCATTCTGGAGTCAAGCTTGAGACTTCTTGTACAATATTATTGGTTAATGCTACATTGTATCAACAACTTGTTGGTAGTCTTATATGCTTAACTCATAGTAGGCCATACATTGCCTATGTAGTAGGCTTGGTTTCAAGATTCATGCAGAAACCTCATGAGCTACATTGGAAAGCAGCTAAGAGGATCCTTCACTATCTTCATGGTACTCTTGGGTTTGGGATTGACTACAAAGTTGGTTCATCACTTGATTTGGTTGGTTATACAAATTCAGATTGGGATGGTGACATTGAACATCACAAGTCCACTTTATGTTATAGCTTTTCACTTGGTTAAGGTCCTATCAGTTGGTCTAGCATGAAGTAGAATGTTATTGCTATATCATCCATAGAGGCAGAGTTCGGGGGGATTGTTAACTCAACTATAGAGGTGATATGGCTTCAAGGCATTCTTTCTGAGTTTGGTACTCCTTTCAAGAAACCTATAGTCATCTATTGTGACAACCATAGTACTATTTAGATATGTACGAATCCGGTTCAACATCAACGAACCAAACACATAGAGATTCATATGCATTATTTTTTAGAGTTGTTTGATGGTCAAATCATTGACTTAGTCCTTTTCCAGTCTTCAAATCAGGTTGCTAACATCTTCACCAAACCCCTCACTGAGAGCAAGTTCATACATCTACGAGCTCTTCTTAGCGTGTGGTCTATATCAGCATCATCATTATCCTTAGGGGGGGTTTCTAGTTTTTTGCACTTCTCTCTTTTTGGAGGATAGTTTTTTCCCACTAGGTTTTCTATCTTGGGTGAAGCCACAATAGTGGTTTACTATTGAAGTGAGGAAGGAAAACTCACAGAAAATGAATGCATGGCAAAAAAATTGATTTTAGGGGTTTGTACGAACCTATTGGTTCAACCGAACCCATTAGGGGTTCACTAGAACCTAGGTTCGGTGAACCCTCCTAATACTTTCCCGCTAAAAAAGTCATCAAAACCCCTTATAGAAGGGGGGTTCGAATGAACCCTGGTTCGAGCGAACCCCTAAGGGTTCGCTCGAACCCCCTTTATTCCTCATCCCCTCCCTGAGACACAAAAAAACCTAAATTTTGGCACTTTGGAGCTTAGATTGAGGATGAAAATGGAGGAATCTTCACAAATCCAACTTCAATCAGGTAGTCCTCAAAACGAGCTATCCAACAAATATAATTTTAATATTTTTTGGTTTTATTATATATTTGTTTTTTAGTTTTATTAAACATAGTTTTTTCATCGAAAATGAAGGTCTCTGTTCTACAAATGTGGAAAAATAGTAGATTATCAAAAAAAAAATCTAAAAAATATGAGTGCACCAGATATTGAAGTCCTTGATCCAACAAAAAAAAATGAATTTTGATAGATACAAAAAAAGTTATGCATTATACGGTGCTATGTGAATTGTAATTGGTTTGACTTCAAAACTTGATTAAAGAAAAATATTTAATAAAAACTATCTAACCAAGTGGAAGCACTAGATATCAGAGTTACAAATCTAAATTTGAAAGAATTATAATTTTATCCTTCATGGAAAAAAAGTTATGTATTATACGGTGTGCGTCACTTTTTAAAAATGTTGTTTTTTGAAAATAACCAATTTTTCATGGGAGATGGAAAAAGAAATGCAATCTGTTTCCAAAAATTTTGAAAAAAATATTTTTAGAATCTACAGACAAAATGTGACGAGACTCTAGTTTTCATCATCTTCAAATTCTACATGGTTTAGCCGCTATAGGTGCCCGAACGTGAAGATTTAGTTTTAAAAAATAATTTCAATGTCCAGTTTGGCCAAAAATTGTAAACCACTATTGTGGGATCTCCCTTACTCTATTTTTTTAGAGAGATTGCATTGTCCATGGGTACCTCACCAGGCTAGTATCCATGACCCATTTTATCCATGCCCACCTAAGTTATGCTTAAGGGGGGTGTCAATGTATACATTAATGCTTGCATACACATAGGCTAACCTAAGCCTACTTAGGCATTCATTGTTGTATGACTCATTGACATAGACTGGATATTTTCCTCATGATCTGCCTAGCTAGTTTATAGCTTCAACACCTCATACTTGGATATTTTTCCTTTATAATTTGTTCCATGTTTTTCTTGAATAATTAGATCGAAATTATGCAGTTTATGCATTCATTGTGCTTGTCAAATATCTATGTATCCCAGTTCTTTCAAATAGTTTTTTTACTTTATGAACAAAATAGTTATCTTTCAGAAGGGAAGTTATAGATAGTTTATAAATCATTACACAAATAGTATATTTTTTACCATTTTTAAAATTTTATTTCAATCGGGAATGGACAATCCTCATCAACCCAAAGATGTTATTGAGATCTCAAGTAGTGACAGTTCCCCCATCCTATCAACCAATTCATATCCATCAATCAATTGGAATGAGATTCCTTCACATCCCATACAATATTTTGTGAGTAACATTACAATTAGTTTCCTTGACTTGCTACAACAAGAAAATGCCATTATTCCAAATGTGCAGAGTGTGAAATACTATGACATTCAATCCATGGAAATAACATTACATGAGTTCCATTCAACTTGCAAGAAGTTGGATTTCACCCTTCTCTCCATAAACTTAATTTATTTATTTTGCTTACCATCTTCATATAATACAAATTATTATTTGTGTACTTACACACAACTTCATCACATGCAAATGGATGTTCTAAATTTGCATATTTCGGCAACAACTGCTTTGATCATGCTACCAATATATTATTTTCTAACTAACAACTACTCTCACTTTTAATGCAACTTTTACCATTTAGATAATGCCAACTTTGCATTTGTGATGTGGGTCCGCTAACTTTTTCTTTGACTATGTAGGAAAATTAAAAAAAAAAAAAAGGAAAAACAATACGCGTCGGATCATTCCATACTAGCACATGGAATAATCAAATATAAAATCAACATAAGTTTAAATAGTTGCATATCTTCCATTCAATTTTCAATCTACAAATATGTAATAGAGACATCTTGTAAATTTTTCAAATCTTTCATTCAGTTTCCAATCTCCAAAATATGTATTGTGGATAGTTTGCATATAATGAAAACAAAAATACATATATATTTTACACTACTCTTCCTTTCCATGTTTACTTCTATATATTCTTCTATCGATGTAACCCTTGCACCCCCTGGTGCAAGTGCTAGTATAGGCAATTGTAAATATTGAAAAACCACTCAAAAAAAAATGTTCCACATACATTAAGATCCTCGCCATTTATGGAAAGAGTCAAGTTTTTGTAATGTAAGAACAAAATTAAATTATCAACAATGTGGCACTTTCCATGGAATCTAAATTTCAGTTATCCTTGTGTGGATGTGTGGAGCAATATTAATGGTATAGGAATCAAATTATTCTATTAGTTAAAAGGTCAAATCATAATATTGTAAAACTTGTTCTAGTGTAGGTTTTTATTTTTCTAGTGGGATAATTTATTTCCCTTAGCCACATGTTTTTTGTACACTTTTAGTAAGCTTGATTAAGTTAATAAAGTGAGTTTAATTAATTAATAACTAGGAGATAAGGTGTTGGCATGCCACCATCCTCAAAGAGAGGAGTGTTTACTATTTTGATCATTTTATTTAATATTGATGGTCACTTCCTATCACTTGGTTTTTCCACCTCCATCCTCTCCCTATTTCTATACAAACTTACTACCTAGCTTGTATTTGCATACTCTTGCATATTCATTGTTTCATACTTTGGCATAAATGTACATTGATTCATGCAGTCATTCTTCAACAACTTTACTTTGAGCTCCTAATGCAATATTGTCATATTGAAATTTGTACATCTCTTCAAATTTTGGTTCTTTAATTTTTTTGTTTCATTTAAAGAGTTTTATAGCTTCTCTCTCATAAAAATACCCTATAATTTAACAAAAAATTACATTTACTTGGTACATACCTATGATTTAATAGAGATGTTGAGAATCACCATGGATGTTGATCAATTTGATTCATAATCATTAACCATTTCATAAACCAAAATTTACAATTCTCATTTCTCTTGTATGTGGAATCTTGACTCAATTATATGTGAGTAATAAGGCACCAACCCTAATTTCATGTTTAAATAATTTAGTCGATAAACTTAATATTTTTAAAATGTAGGGTATTGATTTATAATTTTATACAAGAATTTGAAGGTCATCCATGTGTGTATCCTTATTGGATGTTATTATGGTAATCTCTAGAAAGCTTTAGTTCTAGCTTAATGCTTAGTTCCCCTTCTATTTGCGACAAATTAAATTGGATTAATCTGAGGATTCACTTGAATATTACATATAGTGCAAAAATAAAAATCAACATTTATTCAATATGTTAGGCAAGGGATTAGATTATTCTCAGTCTTCATCACCAACTATCAAGAATTGCTAGCCTCTTGGGGCCAATCCTAGAATCTAGTTTCTTGTTCCACAAGGACACCCTCATAGTGCATATTCAACTTCACAAGGGTTTGGGTGAGTTTCATAGTAGTGAGAAAACATATAACATCAACCTAAAAGTTCTAAATTTTTGACACCCATGAAAAAACGCACATTCACGTGGATAGCATACAAATATGACATTCGAGTCACACATAAAATCACAACATAGTTTTGGAGGGAAATTTCCATTTTATTGGGCACACACCTTGATGCTAAAGAAACCTCACTAAGGCAAGGAAACATTGTATAATTATTCATTGATGTAACCACCATCTTGGGAACACTTTATAATTTAGACAACACCTTGCTATGGCAAGGTCTCATTGTTTGGTTATTCACCAAGACAACTAAATTCCAACTTACTAGATGACCATCTTTTTTTAATCACAAATGACCATGCAGATTCACTCTCCACAAGGGTGGTGTATACAACTCACTAAGGTACCAATTCATAGAGTCATTATTACCATTGACACACACATTTAGCACAAAAGTAGACAACAATTCACAAAGAAACAAATTAAAGCCACACCATGATATTTGCCAAAATTTATGATTCATAAAGATACTTATCCTCCAACAAATAAGCATAGGATGCAATATAGTTGAGACACAAACATGCATGATGCATATTCACAATAAATTGAACCACTAGGTCATAACATTGGGATTTTTCCTTGGCACTTTCATCTACATTGATATTTGACTAAATCTTATACCTTTTCTCAAATGTTTCCTTGAATCCCTTATCCTTAACTTACACATTCAACAACCTTCAACAAGACACTTTCTATGATTTATCCACTCTTTTGATATGTTCCTACTTGGATCCTATTGGTTGATCAAGCTATTTTAATAATTTATTAGAATGAGTATTTGTAATGTTTTTAATGGTAGGGGATTATTTCACTTTTTAGAATCCTAATGCCATTTAAAATTCTTGGCTTTGTTTTATTGGGTGTTTACTTAGTGCTAGCATATTTTGGTAGCTAATGCTACCTTGTTCCCAATGCATGAATGTTCTAGGATTATTAAAACCCTATGAAAAATCCTTAAGCTTGGCCTAGCTATTGGATCTTGTAATAACTTTATTCATGTTATTTTAGGTTCTTGTCACTTGTTCTTTCAACTAAAAAATAATTTCTTTTTTTTTTCTCTTACTGGCTTGCTCGTGCACCATCACAAAACACACATACACATACACACACTTAACAATATTTCCTTGTGAGACCGAATACCCCTTTCAAATTGGTTAGGTAATTTTCTTCATCAATTTCTTAGAATCTTGGAAAGCTTTTATGATATCATTGACCCATGGCATTAGTTTGAGCCATTCTAATATTAGTTAAATTAGAAAATTTGTTAACAAGCATGTCATCCATTTCATCATAATGTATAATCAAATGTTTAATCCAAAACCTAGAACCACAATTTTCAAAATTGTAGTAGTAATTATTTTTAATGAGTTCATAACATTACTATTAATTCTTAATAAAATTTATAATACTGGATATAATGTTTTCAAAATTAATAACTAGTCCTTTACAAGTGTAGGAATAAAAGGGGTATTACATTCCCCCTAGTAAGCAACTTTTCCTCAAAGTTCACATTCAAAAATAGATTTTGATATGGCTGCCACATTTCTTCAACCCCTTCCATGGTGCTTAAATTATAATGACATTTTTTTCATTGCATTTTAATAAATGTAAAATTTGTTGAGGGGTTGAATGATTGTAAACTTGACTTCAATTTTTGTGAACATTGTGTATATAGAAAGAAAAACTATGTTCAATTTATTCTAGTTGTCATAATATTTTGGGGCATTAGACTTTGTACATTATGATATTTCTGGTCTTGTTAGTGTTCCTTCAATTTATAAATCTATATATTATGTATATTTCATTAATGATTATGGTAGGACATGGATATATTTCCTCAAAAAGTAAAAGGGAAGTCTTTAGTTTTTTTACATAGGTTGAGGATTGATAATGGCTGTGATATTTTTCAAGAAATTTTGACAAGTTCTATAAAGATAATGGTATAGAATGATAGACAAATCCATATACCCCTCAATATAACAAAGATGTAGAGAGGATGAACATGAAATTTATGGAGAGGGTTAGGAATATGCTTAGTGGGCTCGTATAAAACATTTTTTGGGGAAAAAGTAGTTGACATGACTTGTTACTTGGTTTATAGGTCTCCCACATCAACTCTTGTTGAGAAGACACCTATGGGGGCGTATTTGGGAAAAATCCCTTGTTCATACATCTTAGAGTGTTTGGTTGTAAGACATAGCTCATGTGCCTAAAGACGAGCTCAAAGTTGGAGAACATATATATCAAGTGTATCCTCATCAATTATGGTATTGGTATGAAAGGATACAAGATTTGGGATCCTATGGATGAAATAGATTTATATAGTAGGAGTGCTATCTTTAAATAATCTAGGCCTTCTTCCACTAGATTGTAACAACAAAAGGAAAATGAAAAATATATGGTTCAATTAAACTTAAAGATTGAGCAAGTTGAACTAGAATCCCACAATGGAATTGAAAAGGAGAATAGCTAGTAGTTTCGATAGTTCAAAATAGGAGGTACAAAACACCCACCTCAAATTTTGTTAAGGTCAACTCAACATCAATAGCAACCAAAAAGGTATTAGCCACCTAATTTAGAGATGTATTTTTTATTTAACTACTAACACTAATGAGCATAGGACTATAAAGATACATATTCTTGGAAAGAGGCTATGGATGAAGAAATAAATATATTAAAGAAAAATAACACATAAAATCTACCACCTTTGCTCAATGGACATAAAATTGTTGGATATAAATGGGTTTTCAAGAATAAAATTGGTTTAAATGGCAGTGTTGAAAAATAAAGGGTGAGATTGATTGTGAAAGATTATTCCCAAGTTGAGGGAATTGGTGATATTTTCTTCCTTGCTACAAAGTTGACATTTGTTTAGTTTATCACTTGCAACAATGCATGGTCTTGAAGTTGAACAAATGGATATGTAGACAAGTTTCCTTAATTACATTTTGAAGGAAGATATTTATATGCCATAGCTAGAGAATTACCTTGAGAATAGTAAAAAAAAATTAGTTTTAAGTTAAATTTTTTTATATGGTCTAAAGAAATCTCCTAGAATGTGGTAGCAAAAATTTGGTGCCTTTGTGTTAGGTTTTGGATTTTTGAGATCCAAATCAAATCATTGCATCTACTAAAAGTGTTTTAGTAATGTGATAATATTGATTTGTGATTTGAAGTCTTATATTTTAGCTTATTTTGAGATGAAGGATTAAAGGGGAGGAAAGTACATATTGGGGATGTATATTAGAAGAGATGGAGATAAAAAAAAGTTATGGCTAAGCTAGAGTAAGTATGTGAACTCAATATTGGATAGATTCAACATGGTATCTTGTAGACCATTGGGTGTTCTTGTTATGATGGGAATGAAGTTATTAGTTGAGAATTGTTTAAAAAATATTAGTGAGGTTGAGGATATGAAAAGAGTTCCATATGATAGTGATATTGGTAGTTTGATGTATGATATGGTTTGTACAAGAATAAAAATTTCCAAAGTAGGAGTCCCTAATCAATTTATGGCTAACCTAGATGAGTACATTGAGATGTAATGAAGAGGGACTTAAAATATTTGTAGGTTACCTTTGATTATTCTCAATGCTATCATGTTTATCTTATAGGGGCCTAATGTTCAATTTGTATTTTAGGATATATGGATTTATATTGGGAAGGAGATATTGATAGTAGAAGATCCATTAGTGGATATATTTTAATAATGTTTGGTGGTGCCATTAGCTGGATGAGTAAGTGCTAGGATGTAGTCATGTTATTCACTATAGAAAAAGAGTATATGGAAACTACTTGTGATTGTAAAGAATCCATTTGGCTTAAGAAATTGTGTTATGATGTTAGGCTATATGTCCAAATTTTCATATGAGGATGAAACACATTGATGTATAGACACATTGATTTCTAGTACGAGCCAACAAAAACACTAGAACCAAACACTATGAAAATGGAACTATTACAACAGATAACAAATTTGACCAACAAATTGAATAAGTTCCATTAGGGATTTGTGTCCTTTAATTAATCAAAAAAATAATTCATACATAAAATCTATGTTTGATCCTCCCCTTTCTTATTCAGAAAATTCAAATCTAACAATAAACATAAGACATGGCCTATACTTTACAATAACATGGTATACTATTTTTCTATTTTCAAGTCCTCCATGGATGTAATCCTTGATTTACTTAGAAATATACTAAAATGTAGAGATTTGGGTATCTAATGCCTCACAATTAATTATTGCACCTCTGTCACAAACTAAATTTGATATAGAGGGCTTTAATTTGATGGAAGAAGTGTCTGTGGTGAAATCCTATTGAATGTTCTTCAATAGATTGGACACATCTCTCATAGTTGGTTGATTTTCAAGCGAATTACTTGAACACAACAAACCAAGATGCATCAATGAAATGAGATATTCTTTGGTTTCTTTGCCAACCCTTTCCATTAACAAGCTTTTATCAACTACCTCAAATGCCCTCTCTAGAAATTCCCTTTTCACCCAGTTATGCAGGTTCATATCACCATCAAACATACTATCAATTGGCTACCTCCTTGTGTAAGAACAAGCCCAAATAATAAAACAGCAGCAAACAGGGAAAAATAGAGCATAAAAAAATTATGAAATGGCTCAAGGGTGATCCCACAATACTAGTTTACAATTTTTGGCCAAACTAGACATTGAACTGATATTTTTCTAACTAAATCTTCACTTTCGGGCACCTATAGCGACTAAACCTTGAGGAATTTGAAGATGATGCAAACTAGTGATTTGTGACATTTTGTCTATAGATTCTAAATATATTTTTTTCAAATTTTTGGAATCAGATTGCACTTCTTTTTCCATCTCCTTTGAAAACTAGTTTTTTTCAATAAACACCATTTTTAAGGAGTGATACTCATTGTATACAACATAAAAAAAAATTCATGAAGGATTAAATTCTAATTTTTTTGAATTTAGATTTGTAACTATGATATCTAACACTTTAATTTAATTTCATAGTGTTTTATTGAATATTTTTTCCTTAATTATCATGTTTCAAAGTCAAACCAATTACAATTCATACATAGGCGGATTGTATTACAACATAACTTTTTTGTATGTATCGAAATTCAATATTTTTTTTGTTGGATCAAGGAATTCAATATCTAGTCCATTGATATTTTTCAATTTTTTCTTTTGATAATTACTTTTTTTCCATATGTGCATAACAGAGAGATTGATTTTCGGTGAAAAACCCTACATTCACAAGAAATAAAAAATAAATTTAATAATAAAATTTAATTTATTTAAAATTATACTTTTTGGGAAGCTTATAATAAGGACTACATACTTACAAAAAATAAATTTTAAATGAATTCATTTGATCCCCCAAACGGTAAATCAAAAGTGTTTTTAATCAACATTTTGATAGGTGTAAAGGAGACTCCGTTATAGGTATGGTTTAAAACTAGCGGGGTTCTATCCAATGGGGTTTGATCTAAGGTAGTTTGATCAAACCCTCTTCAATTGGAACTTTTCAAGGCTTAAATCATTATGTTTTCAAAAAATATGTGATTTCAACAAAAATCAGGATCTCCTAGAAATTGCAAACCAGTATTGTGGGATCACCCTCAAAGAAATTATATTGATCTAACTTGTTACATAAAATCCAACAACTTACCTCAATAGTAGTGTTGTTCACAATGGATAACCTCATATTTATACTTGAAGCCTCTACGATCTAGAAACTTCTAATGTTCTAGATATCTCTAAAACAGGAATGTTCTTTTTCCTTGAACAACTTCTAGTAGCTTCTAGTTTCTAGAAGGTTCTAGCCCTTCTAGAATATTCTAGTTCTTCTATAAACATCTTGTAACTTTTCTAGAATATTCTAGTTCTTCTAGAAAAATATTCTAACTTTTCTAGACAGTCTCACCCCCCCTCAAGATTGGATAGAATATTACAAACAAGATACAAAGAAGAGGAGAAGATTACAAAAGAGAGGAAGCTACAAAGGAGAGGGGAACATTATATTACCATCCCCCCTTAATGTTCACCTCAAACATACCAAGAATTTTTCACAATTTCAAGAATTTGGCTTCAGTCACACTCGTAGTAAATACATCAACTATTTTTTCTTCACTTGGACAATACTGTAGATTGACAACATTTGCTTGAACAAGATCTTGTATGTAGTGAACATCAAGCTCAATATTTTTTGTCTTAGCATGAAAAACTTTATTGCTAGCAACCTATATAGTATTTTGATTGTCACAGTACAAAGCAGTACCAAGACTTTGGGAAAAACCAAGCTCAAATAGAACATTTTGAATCCAAACTACTTCCTTTCCTACTTCTTTTACTACTCTATATTCTGCTTCACATGAAGACAATGATGTAGTAGTTGTCTTTTTTCTGCTCCATGTAATAGGGCTTGATCCAAGGTAAAAAGAATAACCACCAATAGATTTTCTATCATCTATATCACCTCCCCAATCTAAATATATAATTCCAACCAAAGAAATTGAGGACTTGTGGCCATAGTGGATGCCATAGTGTAGCATTCCATGAACATACCGTAGTATCATTTTTGTAGCCAACCAATGACTTTCTTTAGGTTCCTGCATAAATTTCGATACTTGATTAACTACAAAACAAATTTCTAGTCTAGAATGAGTTAGATAAACCAAGTTGCCCATAAGTTGCCTATATAAAGTAGCATCAACCTTTTTGAAAGTACATTCTTTAGTAAGATTGATTCCAAATTGAAACAAAGTAGAAGTTGGCTTGCATTCTAGCATGTTAAAATTTTCTAAAATATCCAAAGCATATTTTGATTGGCAGAGGAACAGTCCATCATGTAGTCTACAAACTTGTAAACTAAGAAAATATTTTAATTCTCCCAAACCACTCATATGAAATTCCCTTTTAAGTTCTAATTTTATATCATTAATTCTCCCAATATTCAGTCCAGCAATAAGTAAATCATCTACATAAACTACAACAAAGAATAATCTCATCTTGAACTTTCTTCACATAAATATTTGGATCATATCTACAATTTTTAAAACCATGAAGCTAAAAGTATCTATCAATCTTTTCATTCCATGCCCTTGGTGCTTGTTTTAGACTGTAAAGTGATTTATTTAATCTACAAACAAGGTGAGGATGTTGTTCATCTACAAAACCAAGTGGTTGATTCATGTATATTTCTTCAGCTAAATCTCCATTTAAGAAAGCATTTTTAACATCCATTTGATGAACACGCCATCTAAGACTTGCTGCCAAAGAAAGAGTAATTCTAATTGTGTTCATTTTGATGATAGGAGCAAATGTTTCTTCATAATCAACACCTTCCTTTTGATTAAATCCCTTAGCAACCAATCTAGCTTTGTATTTTTCTATGGCTCCATTAGATTTGAATTTTGTTTTGTAAACCCATTTGTAGCCAATAACATTCTTACCTTTGGGAAGGGCACAAGTTCCTAAGTTTTATTCTTTAGTAATGCATCATATTCCTCTTTCATGGCTTGCTCCCATTCTTTCTTCCCTCTAGCTTGCTCATATGAGATTTTTCCATTTATTTGTAGTACTTTTTCTATGAGGGTACTACCATTCCTTCCTTGGAGTTTTGGGCTTTGTCTATATATCTCTTCAATAGTCTTTGTCTTTTGTTTAACTAGAAGTTCTTCTTCTTCATCACTACTATTAGTTATATTGTCTTTATTAGTAGTAGTGCTCTTATCATCCTCATTAATAGAGTTTCCATTTTTTTTTAAATATTTGAAATGTGGAAATCATGTGTGGCTATAAGTTGTGAATGTTCATCAAACTTTACATCTCTACTAATAAAGATCTTTTTTGTTTCCAAATCATACAATCTATAAGCCTTTGACTCTTCAAGTTATAGCCCATAAATAAACACTTATGACTTTTTGGTTCTAACTTTTTCTTGTTTTCTTCTAGGATGTGGGCCCAAGCAATACACCCAAATAGTTTAAAATACCCAATGTGATGCCTTCTTTCACTCTATTCTTATTTAGGAGTGAAATTTGTGAGGGCTTTAGTGGAGATTCTATTCACAATATGTGTAGCATAAGAGACAGCCAATCCCCAAATTTATTATGCAAAATTTTAAAATGAAACATACAACGCACCATTTCTAAAAGAGTTATATTCATCTGTTCAATTACTCCATTTTGTTGAGGGGTATATGGAACTGTTCTTTGTACCTTAATACCATATTTTTCACAAAATGATTCAAATGCATAATTGCAATATTCACCCCCATTGTCTGTCCTTAGGCATTTCTTTCTCCACTTTTTTTTTCAACTAATACCTTAAACCTTTGAAATACCTCAAATACTTCACTTTTCCTTTCAAGAAAATAAACCCATACTTGTCTACTAGAATTATCAATAAAAGTGAGAAGGTACCTGTAACCTGAGATGGAAGGATATCCCAATTCACATAAATCACTATGAATGAATTATAGTGGATGACTTGCTCTTCTAGAATCAAAAGGATTTTGATGGTGTTTACCTTTAACACACATCCTTCACATACACCTTCAAATGTTGAAATCTTTGATAATCCTCTAACCATATTCTTTTTAGCCATGTCTTGTAATTTTCTATAATTTGTATGTCCAAGTCTAGCATGCCATAGTTTCGACATATAATCACTTTGAGCAACAAAATTATGGGAGAGTGTATATTCATCATCAACAAATCCAACAAATTTAAAGAGACTTTCTTTATGGTCAATTCTACCAATAGTAATAACACTTTTTGGGTCTTTTCTATCTCTTGCAATAACTTGATCAATAGTAACAAAAAACTCATATCTAGCTTGAGAAATTCTATATAATGAAATAAGATTCACCACCAATCCTTCAACTAGTAAAACATTTTTTAAAGTTCCATTTGTTACACTAGCAGTTCCTGTTTCTAGAACTGATAGTTTCATTTTATTGCCGATATTGATTTCTTGGTCTGAATTTTTTCCTTCATGAAAGTCAATAAATAAAGATCTATCTCCAATCATGTGAAAATATGCTCTTGAATGTAAAATCTATTCTTTATTAGAATCTGAAGCAAAGTGTCCTCCCTTTACTCTAGATGTATTTTCGAGTTCAAAAGTTTCCCCTACACTTGATTTTACTTGCCTGGAGATGGCTACAAAGCTTTGTTTTCCTATCTTTCCATCCTTAAACCATTATTTCTTAGGCTTGTATTGTTGTATTTCATTGTTCCTCTTCTTCAAAGAAATTTTTTCCATATGATTCTCACCTCCACAATACCTACAAAGAATGGGTTTTCTTTCTAATTGTTTTTTTGCAGCCTTATTTCTAGAAAATTGGTTAGAACCACCATTATTTTGAAATTTATTATATCCTTTCCAATTCTTCTTTCCATCATCATATCTAGAAAATGATTTACTCTTAGCTGCATACACATGATTCTTCTTAATATAAATTTCTTTAATAAGCTAAGCCTCTTCATCTAAAACTGACTTACAAAATTGATCAAAAGTTTGTTGGAGGGTATTAGGATTCAATTGAATAACCCTTTTCCTCGATTATTTAAATACCTTGTAAGGTTGGGGAAGCTTACTTTCAACCATTGAAATCAATTGAAAATCCCTTTTTCCATTTTCAACACCTATTTTCTTCAACTGGGCATTCAAATATCTAACTTCATTAAAGTAATCAGCCATTTTTTCAAAATCAGTTGGGCCTATGTTCACCAATTTTTCTTCTATGTTGAACACACTAGCAACATCTACATCTTTATAATATTTTTCTAAATTTTCCCATAGTTCTATTGGATCATTAACATCAAAAAACCTTCTATTAAGATTGGGACTCAAGGCCTTACCAATAATTCCTCTAGCTTGCTCCAGCTTACATTTACATAACTTATTTTCTTTCTTTTGTTGAGGTTCTCCAATCTCTTTATTCACTATACTCTATAGAGCCTTTTCTCTCAAAGCATTCTTAACTACAATCTTCCAATCTACAAATCCACTTCCATCAAAGACTGGAAAACTTTCATTTGTAGAGCCCATGTTAGAAAAAAAAGGCCCTAAAAAAAAAGATTATTTACCACTTCAAAGATTATCTTGCTAATCAAGTATCAATCCAACAATATCTTAACCCTATTAGAATATTTCTAGTTCTGATACCCTGTAAGAACAAGCCCAAATAATAAAACAACGGCAAACAGGGCAAAACAACTTGCATAAAACAATTATGAAATGGATCAAAAAAATTATATTGATCTAACTTGCTTACATACAATCCAACAACTTACCTCAATAGTAGTGTTATTCACAATGGACATCCTCATATTTATACTTCAAGCCTCTAAGATATAGAAACTTCTAATGTTCTAGATATCTCTAAAATTGGAATGTTCTTTTTCCTTGAACAACTTCTAGTAGCTTCTAGTTTCTAGAAGGTTATATCCCTTCTAGAAGATTCTAGTTCTTCTAGAAACATATTGTAACTTTTCTAGAAGATTCTAGTTCTTCTAGAAACATCTTCTAACTTTTCTAGAAGATTCTAGTTCTTATAGAAACATCTTCTAACTTTTCTAGAAAATCTTATTTCTTAACACATTGTCAGCATTTCCAATAACAAATAGCCATAGCTATAAACATCTCTCTGAGGAGATGTCATGCCATTCAATCCATCATTTTGCAGTCAAGTCAATGATTGTAATTGTTTACTCCATTATAACACTGAAATCCATAAAAAAATTAAAAATATATTCAAGAAACCATAATTGCTACAATGTAGCCCACTAAGCCTTTGAAATCTATTGTTGAAGTTAGTGAATTGGTCGTGATTCTTCCCATCAATCTGGATATCCCAAAATCTAAAAGATGAGTTGTCATGCTTTCATCTAAAACAACACTGGTTGGTTTTATGTCACAATGCACTATCTGCAAGAAGCAATCATAATGAAGATATTCCATGACATGGGCTATATCTATGGCTATGTTTAGTAGTTTTCTCGGTCCCAATGTACAACTATCTAGATACAAATGCTTCTCTAAGCTTCCACTAGAAAAATACTCAAAGATTAAAGCTTTGATGTGAGTGGTGGAACATGTGGTTATGATTCTAGCAGGATTCTGGTTATGATTATATGAATTTCTTGTTGAAATCTTGATCTATTATGCAACTTCCTGATCCATAGAACTCCCAAAACTAGACAAAAAATTATAGAAGCAACAACAACAACAACACCTACCACTCCTAATATTTTTTTCAGGGATGTAGATTGGCTTTTCCCCATTGAAATATTGTCTACTTCATTGTTTGATAGGTCCAAAATTCTGATATGTTTCAAAGAGTCTAGAATTTTTCTTTTTAGTTTGTTATTTGAAAGGTTTAGTATCAAAAGATGATGGTGATTTCCTAAAGACTCTGGAATTTTTCTTGTTAAATTATTGTTTGACAGGTTTAGTACTGAAAGCCATAGGAGATTTCCTAAAGACTCTGTATTTTTTCCTGTTAAGTTGTTATTTTATAGGTTTAGTACTAAAAACCCCGAGAGATTTCCTAAAGACTCTGGAATATTGATTATTAATTTGGTGTTTGAAAGGTTTAGTACTAAAATCCCCCGAAGATTTCCTAAGGACTCTGGAATTTTTCATGTTAATTTGTTGTTTTGCAGGTTTAATACTGAAAGCATCTAACCATTTGCAACATGCTTTGGAATTTTTCTTGTTAATTTGTTATTTGACAGGTCTAATATTGAATATTTCTGGGATTTGCTAAATAGTTTGATTTGCCAGATTTTTGTTAGAACCATTCCGGTAAATTTGTTTCTAGAGAGATCCAACAGGTTAAGTTGTGTCATTTTCTCTAAAGACTCTAGAATTTTTCCTGTTAATTTGTTTTTGGAGAGGTTCAACTGGCTAAGTCGCATAAAATCTGATAAAGACTCTAAAATCTCACCAATCAACTTGTTTGAAAAATCCAAAATGTCTAGATTTATCAAGTTGCATAGTGTAAGCCACTATTGAGTACAAATTGCTAACATTTGTTGAATACTTCCATTAAATTTATTATTTAATAGTTTCAAATAATACAATTGTGGAAGTCTAGATAACACATAGGTGAATGAGCCTCCAAAGCCATTATGTTTGAGATCAAGTTCCCTAAGTTGAGTACACCTTGCTAGCTGCTCTGGAATTGAGCCATTTAGAAAGTTGCTATTAGCTACTAGGTGTTTCAAATTTGGGGCATTTGAAATTGTAGAAGGGATAGTTCCAATCAAGTAGTTATTACCTATTCTTAAATTTAACATATTTTTTGAGAAATTTTGAGGTATCCCTCTAGAAAGAAAATTGGAGGTAAGGTCTAGAGCCTTCAAATTGCTCAAAGAAAACACTTTTGAAGGAATAGATCCTCTTAATTGATTGAAGCTACGATCAAGGGCATAAAGATTTCTCAAAGAACACAATTGGGAAGGAATCATTCCTATCAGTTGATTGTCTCCTAGATCAAGAGTTTGCAGATTGCTCAATGAACACAACTACAGAGGAATAGATCTTGAGAAATTATTGAAATGGAGAATCAAAGTTTTCAAATTGGAAAATTTGTTGAAACTCTCACGGATTGGGCCTTGTTGGAAGTTGTTACTAAATTCAACCTTAGTTAAGTTTTTACATCCAGTAAGCTCTTACAAAAACACACCTAACAGAAAGATATTATTAAACAATCCAGGAACTTAAAGGGTTGGAAGCTTACATACATAGTGTCAAATATCAAGTTTAATCAAACAACCAGACAACTTGAGTTCGACAATGTCATCACCCCCATTTTCACTACAACTTACACCTTGCCATTGACATGGGTCAAAATTAGGATTCCAAATATAGTTCTAGGCTATTGAATGGTAGATATTTTTTATAAGTTCAACTTGTGTGGTGTGTAGAGAGAGTGCAAGAGTGAGAAAAAATAGAAGGATTTGAGAAAAAATAGAAGGATTTTTACAAAAATGCCTCATAGCGGCGTTCTTCCCTATTCAAATTTTGTTGCTTGGGTTCTCTATGATGCATGGATTTTTCATCGTTCAAATAAGCACAGGTATATGTAGGCCCTACCGGGTGAAGAAAAATAAGGAAAAGGGATAGAATTTTGTCCAACATTAATTGGAGTTTTTGTCTTGGATGAAATGTCAAATGAAATTTCCTGCAATATGCGGGTCGACTTGTTTAGCATGTTATAGCCATTGGAATCCTCATGAATAAAAAAAAATGCATTCACATGTAGACAATGAGTGGGAAAGGATCTACTAATTGTGAATGTTCCAATAGTTATATCATTTGTTGATTTAATATCCAATATTTTTAATAATATTGCAATGATAGGTGCAACTTTAAAGTTGTTAGTGTTGATGATGAGTACCCATAATTGAATTAAATGTATTCCTTATATCTAAAAACAAACAAATCATGTGACACTACATCCATGTACTAATAAAACATGACCTAGTGCACAATTATTGGTCTAACTTATTTTGGGTTTTTTGGATGGAAACATCTATTCAACCCTGAGAATGTACCTTTGACTATATTTATTAATTAATTGAAAATAGAACATCCATTTTATTATGATTTTCAATTAATTAATAAATATGGTCAAAGGGCATTTTTGGGGTTGGATAGACAATAGTTTTTTGGACACCTCAACAAAATGCATGTTGATGTGGCATCATATTTGATGATGTGGCCTTGAAACCTTAGTTATAAGTAGGAGACTTGCCAAGTAAAATTCTATAAAATATATTGGGAGTGATTTGAAATTCCCAAGTAGGATTTTAAGAAGCGTGAAGTTAGGATGCTCAATTACTAGGTCCTCTCCCCCAAATTATCCTTTTCCTTCTTCATCCACTTTTTCAAGATCCATCTTATAAAAAAATATGTTATTTTTCTACAGTCCATACATAACCCATGTGTTGTCCATGCTTTACATAGAATACTTTTAGTTATGACCATTTATATTTAAAAATGCACATATATGTGTGTTTGTTTTTGTGTGTGTGTGTAGAGGCAGTGTAGAGATGGGTAGAATCAAACAACTTTGTTTACTAAAGTGGCAACAAGTTTGTTTTAGTTTATTTTTCTTTCTAAGAGAAGCAACTCTATCTTTTGTAAGTAAATTTTATTGCAAGAGTAGTAGCTCTATTTTCTATTTTGGTATTAATGTGTGAGATCATAATTTATTTAAAACTCTTCTATGAAAGAGATCACTCTATTATACATATTCGTATGTGAATAGAGCCAAAACTCTTTTTTTCTTCATCACTATTATTATTATTATTTTCCCTTAGATCTGTTTTATTCCTAAAAGTAAGAAAATTGTGGCTTTTCTAGGATTTAGGACCTAGAATAAAAATCTCCACTCTCTCTCATTCAAGAACAAACCCTTGACATCTCAAAGTAAAGGAGAAAGAGATCTTGCAATAGGGTTGTCCTAGGGACTAAATGTAAACTAATAAGGGGTTCACCACCAAGTAAAGACTTAGAAAGATGAGTGCAATGCAAGATGTAATGCAAAAACCTAATATGATGCAATGACTTACAAAATGACCTAGAAATGTAAATGAAACAAGACATAAAATTGTTAGATGGAATGTGTGCACCTGGAAATTTGGAGATGGCTAGAAGGAGCTCTGAAATGCTAGAAAATATGATTTTAATGTTGAGAGGGACTCATTCACCAAGTAGGGTGAATCAGTCCAAAATATAGGTTTTTGTGTAGGAACAAGAATCTAGCAAATGGGTATCCGAATATGGAAAAATATGAATTTTGACCAAAAATGGGACTCATTCGCTAGAAGTGGCAAATCAATCCAACTAGGGTTTTTTGGAACTTCAAGGTCTGAATCTGCTCTTCTTAGTCTGCTCAATCTACTTTTGAAAGTTTCCAAAGCTAAATATCAGTAAATCAACCTGTAGGTGTTCTCCAATGTTCTCCAATGCTTGATGACAACTTTGACAACTTTAGGCACTTTGAAAACTTTCTCCAACCTTTCTCTTCAATGTTTCCTCAATCTAAACCTACAAATCAGACACAAACCCTATAAATAAGATGTTGCAAACATGTGTGAGATGGCTCTAATGGATGTAGTTCTTGACTCTTGCTTGAAGGTGATAGATCTTGAATGAAAAGCTAGCTCGAATCAAGAAACCCTACATCACAATTGTTAGCTCCAAAACAAACATGATACATGAAGTCCTTTCCATGATACTTGATGCTTGAAGAATGCTCTTGTAAACACTTGAATGATCTTATGAACTCAAACATGCTATAAGGATGAATACTTGAATGCTTGGGGTTAAAATGATTGAAAGAACCCTGTATTTATACTCAATTATGCAAAAATTCCTAAAATTACAACACTACAAGCCAACATCAGATGTAGGAGGGTAAAATCCTACCAAAAAAATTGAATTAATTTTGATTTTGGGCCATACGGGACTCATTTGTCCAAGGTGGCGAATGAGTCCCAATAGGCATAATGTATGGGACCAAATTTAAAAATGCTTAGAAATGTGTGAAACCAAGTTTGGGACCCAAAAATCTAGGTGAGACTCATTCTCCCAAGCTGGCGAATGAGTCCCAGATCACTAAATCTGGGGCCATTCAACCTAAAACACGCAAAATATGATTGGGTAATGATTTTTGTTGGGATTATCCTCGGAAAGATTCATTAAATGAGGCTTGTGGATGTAAAATAAGGCTAATAAAATCATAAAGTGTCCCAATTATTAATGACAACCCTAGAAAAGTGTGTGAGTATGTTTCAACAATTTATAACACTCCGAATAAGGTAGGATTAAGGTTAAAAATAGGTTTATATGAGGTTTAGTTAATTAACAAAACATTAGAAAAGTGTGAAAGTGTGTTACAACACTAAACAACACTTTAGCATGGTAACATTTAAATTCATTCGTTCACAAGGGCCCAAGACCTAATGTGAATGTGTCAAACATATTACAACATTAAATCAAGGAATCATTAAGCTCAACTCTGCAAGGAGGGTCCAAACAAGTGTGAAAATGTTACCAATGATATTTTTTGACACTACATTTAGCCCCCACTTTAGTGAAAAGATGAACCAACTTCAAAGTCACACTAAAGTAGACAAACATGGATCAAGAGGGGTCCAAGTGCACCCATGCTAGAAAGATGAGACAAAAATGATCAAGAGGGGTGATCAAGCCCCCAGGATGAAGATCCCATGGAAAATCATCATAGGCACAAAAGAACACACATGAAAATGATATAAAGAGAATCGACAAAGCACAAGCATACACTTCCAAAGATAAGAAGAGAGATTAAAAAATGGGTCAAATCAAGCTTCGACTATTTGTCCATTTCGATATGGATCAAATCTAGGTTGTTTGTTTGAAAAATGCAAGCTCACTCTGAGGCAACAAAACTTTAGGTTGTCCATTGGGTGAGGATCCAAAAGAGGTAACACACACACATAACTATCATGCGCTCACACTCTCACACGAGTGGCTAAAGGAAATTCATGCCTCTATTAGGCTTCTTGTCAAAAACCATACCAAAGTTATACCTCCTAATAACTTTAATAAGTTGCCACGTAAAAATGACCTTCGAGCTTCATGAGACAAGAAAAACTTTGTATGCAGCTCTACAAGAATGTAAGGTGTATTATGCAAGGTGGCCATATAAATGCAACAATAAGGAATGTTCAAAGGAGTCTTGGTTAGTTCATGCGAGGTTTTTAACTTAGGGAACATTGTGCCTAATGTCTCCAAGAGAGGACCAATCAAAGAATAAAAGATTCCCAACTTAGGGGTTGTAGTGTGTCACATCAAGCCACTAAGAGGAATGCAATATGCTAAGAGAGATCATGCTTTTGAATGAAAACATACCCAATATCATCCATAAAGTGAAAGACACATCACATAAAGTAAGAAGGTTGCACCATGAACCATGAGAAAGGAAAATGCAAAATAATAATGCTAATGTATTCCCCCACTTTAAAGAAATTGCTAAACACCATGTTGTGAGAAATTACTTTAAAATAGCAAATGATAACTGCTAGCAATAAAGAAGACAAGAGACCTAACTTGGAAATCCCTATGCCAAGTCATAAGTTTCCAAGTAAAGCTATGTCATGCACAAGAAAAGAGAAAATGGGTTGCCACCAAAAATGAAAATCCAAACACATAAGGGATGTATGGTTTTGGGGTCAGTATGTTCTTGCTACAATTTTTTTAGAGAGCTCAAAACTATCATCATTCCCAAAATACACATAGAACTAGAAGAATGACACAAAGATAGTGAAAACAAAGAAAAAACCTTTTGGGTGAACATGGAAGAGACATAATTGTCTTGATGCCTTACATCATCCCTAAAAGGAAAATAAAAGACAAATGAAAAAGATAAAGATAAAAGAAAAGCTTTTGGGTCAACATGGAAGAGGCATGAATGTCTCAACGCCTCTCATCATCCCCAAAAGGAAAACACAAGACAAATGAAAAAGATAAAGAAAAGGAAAATCCTTTTGGGTCATCATGGAAGAGACACATGATCGTCTTGATGCCTTGCGTCATTCCCAAAAGGAAAAACATAAGACAAATGAAAAAGATAAAATATTTATGACATAGAGAAGAATGAAGGTACAAATAGAGGAATGTCACAAAGAGAGAGAGAGAGAGATACATAAAATAGAACATCACGGGGGATCACATCATGCACATGCAGTCACACAAAAGAATATGAAAATGAAATAATGCAAAAGACTAGTAGAGCACATGCAAATCAACCTATGAGAAGGTCATTTGCATCCCAATCATGTTCATTTTATATCGAAGGTGGACAACTAGCCAAAGGGACAATAGCAAGTGTTGAATTAGGGCCATCATCAGGTTCAACACTCTTCTTAGGAGAATTATCATTTAATCTTATGGAAGAGGAAAATAATGTATTCAATCAATTATGTACCTCTTTGTCAATTTTAGCAACTTCCTCATCGTCATCTAAATTAAACAATAGGAGGTCAAATAATAATGTCTAAAGAGGGGTTCAACTCTTGTTGTGGTTGTCCTATTATAGTGTTGTTGTTTTTTGGGGTGAGGGTAGAGTCATCATGCATTGCTTCAGTCAAGTTTAGATTTTGATTTTCTTTGTTTATTTTATCATTTAGCCTATGAACAAGGGCACGACATCTACGCCTACGCTCTCTAACACCTCTATTTCTTTTAGTTTGTTTTTCAAGTTGCATTTGTGTAGGATTGGGTTGATCAACCATAGGTTTCTTTTCTTCCCTAAGGGGAGGAACAAAAGGAAGCACATGAGGTTGTTCAACCACTTTCTATTCGACTTTGTAAACTTGTTTTATTCTAGGTGTGATGAGATTGTTTTCGTTATCTCTTGGTCATTTGTAGGAAATAGGTGAAGGTTTTGTTTTAGGTTGGTTTTGGTTATTGAGAGTTTCTTTAGGCTCAATCATGGTTTCGTCTACGATGGTAGGTTCGGACGGAGACATCTTTCGAATGGATAATTCTGCTATTTTTTTTCCTTAAAATTTTGATAGGATAGGAAAAAGAAGTCTTCTCATAGTTTTATAAGTTCTATAGGCTCAAGCCAAAAGAAATCTAAGGAAAAGTTACCTTTGGAGGACAATGGGTTAAAGCCACTATGATGGACGATTAAAAATTCATTGTTAAAGGGAAACTTTAAGCATTTATGCACAACCGAAGGGACTACATTCATGGAGCGAAGACATGCATAGTCTAGCTTCATGCAAAATTGGTCCAACTGTGGGATGATAGAGAATGAGATATCTAATGTTTGTGGTCCTATTTACAATGGTAAGGTGATCAATCCTATTGTAGGGAAAGAAAAACCATTATGTTTCTTGATCCATGCTTTTGGTTTATCGTATATATCTTGATAGAGTTCATGCAGAAGTAAGAATTCCTCGGTGATCACATTCTCTCCACAGATGAGATCTATTAATATCCCATTAGTGGGTTTATCATAGATACGACTGACTATGTAAAGAGGACCATCGGGTGCATGTCTAAGTATATCTTTAGAGGTGAAAGAAATATCAAGAGGATTTTTTAGTTCAGCCCTTACAATGTTGAGTTTCAACCAATGCAACCAAAGCATCAAAAGGATTTTGTTCTTGTTGATTAGTATCCATAGGGCTTTGTTGAGTTATATCAATGTTTTCATCATTTGTGTCAATATTCATCACATCAGTCTTTGTATTTTCATTATCTTTGACAAATGAAATATTGTGTTTAGGCATAGGGTTCATAAAAATTTGCAAATTTTGGTTAGGAGGGGCATTAGACTTATTTCCTTGATCATTAACACCTCTAATGGAAAGACGACTGGAATCAATGAGGTCTTGCACTGGATGTTTAAGATGCTTAAAATGTTTCATATCATGTCCATTTTTTTGGTGAAAATGGCAATAAGCATTTGATCTAAAGTTTGGAGGTAAAGGCTTATTAGGATCAGGCATTTTGACAGGAGGAAAGGTAATCATTTGTTGTTCTAAAAGTTGTGTCATTGTGTTATGAAGGGTATCGAGTAGAGAGTGAATTGTCTTGTCAGGTCTCCACAGCTAAAGGGTATCATGAATTAAATAGTAGCTACTTGGTTATTGATATTTTGAGTTGTCTTTTGAGGGGGATTAAATTGGAGGAAACCTTTATTCTATTTTCTAAAAGGTTGGGAATTGTTTTGGTTTGCGGGCTCAAATTTCTTAGTATGGCTAGACGTAGATTTTGTATCTCGATGACTAACCGAATTTTGATAATCATGGAGGGTAGTACACAAGTGCATAAAGGAGGGAAATTTCATCATGATAAGCTTGTCTTGTATCTTTGAAAATTTTCTATGAACATCTTTTGAAGGTGAGGATTGGGAATCTTGACATTGATTTGGGAATAAAGTGAATGATAGTGTTAGATAAAGTCAGTTATCTTTTCTTCTTCTTTTTGCTTACATCTTATCAAATCAGCAAAGATCATCTTAGGGGTCATATGCACTTGGAAATTCTTTACAAATTCCTCAACAAGTTCATTGAATGAACAAATTGAGTTGTTCGGTAAAGAAGAAAACCATTCTAAGGAAATATCTTTTAAGGACCTAGGAAAAAGCTTAGCCAAGAGTTTATCATCAAGGAAAAAGTCACTACATAAGGTGGTATAAGCATTAACATGGTTAGAGGGAACTCCCTTTTCTCCATATTTCTTGAATCTAGGTACCTCTACACCTTGTGGAATCGGCGTTCGCAATATATCTCTAAGGACAATGGGCTGCTTTTAACATAGTATGTAGGTGAGCCATTTTGATTTTGGTTGATGGTGGAAATTTATTTTTGAAGGGATGAAACAGTTTGGAAGAGTTGATTTATGAGAGGGTCATTGCTTGTGTTATGAGATGGAGGTGAAAAAGGTGAATATGTGTATGTGTTTGAAGGACAAGTGAATGGAATGCTTATAGGTGGTAAAGTGGTAGGATATATGATGTACAATGCCACAAAGGTACTAGGGATGCTAGTGGAAATACCCAAGGAAGTAATCACATCACTAGTTGGTTGCATTGTTGTTGTGACTTGAGGGTTGGTATAGGTAGGTATTGAGGCAATTGTTGTGGGAGGAGGAATTTGAGTTCCTCCTTGGCTTGTGGCATTGCTTGTAGGTAAAGGACAACTAGTGGCTGAGGTGAGGTGTTTTCCAAAGATTTGAACTATGTTTTTCACAAGGTCAAGTCCATCTTCACTTTCGAGCATGCAATGAATGTTATCTATAGTAGGAATGGTAGTAGTTGAAATGTTGCTATTTTTCACTTGATGTTGTAGGTTTGCTAGGTCTTCATGGATTTGAATTATGTTTTCTTGCAAGACACTATCATTCCTTGTTTTAGCATATATCACACTACTTGAAGGAAAAGAGTTGTTAAGGGTATGGTCCATACCTAGTGTACTAGTGTCAATACTAGGTGTAAAAGAGCTAGACAACCTAAGATCCACAATGATTGTGCTATCGTGGGATGACATGAGTCTCAAACTTTGTCTCACTATAGTATTAGCAACAAAACACCAAATACTCATACAAGGGCTACTAAGTGCAAGATGAATGCAAATGCAATATAAGCTAAGAACAATGAAATGACTATAACATAAATTATGTAAACTGAAATAGAAAGCTACAAACAACAAACAAAAGCTTAGAAACAGTGCTTTAAATGCTAGAAAATGCAGTGTAGGATGTGTACAAGGACTGATTCTCCCAAGGTGGCGAATGAGTCCCGGTAGGGATTTGTTTCAAAAAATTTAGAGATTTTCACTTGATTTTTATGCTTTTTATGTTGTATGATCTAAATTCTAAGTGCAAATGCAGATTTTATTTTATTTTTTAGTGAAATGAGATGTAAAAATGTAAGCTATATGAACTTTCACTAATGCAAAATTAGAAACCCTGGAATGTCAATTAATAACTGTAAATCCTATTGCAATGTTAATGCAAGCCAAATCTTGGATGACAATGCACTCCAAATCTAAATTATGATGTTCTACATGCAGGTTCACCAAAATGAAAGGAAGAAAATTATGGCTTTTATATGGTTTAGGACCTAGAATGACAATCTTCACTCTCTCTCATTCAAGAACAAACCCTTGAGATCTCAATGCAAAGGAGAAAGAGATCTTGCAATAGGGTTGTCCTAGGGACTAAATGTAAACTAATAAGGGTTTCACCACCAAGTAAAGACTTGGAAATATAAGTGCAATGCAAGATGTAATGCAAAAACCTAATATGATGCAATGACTTACAAAATGACCTAAAAATGTAGATGAAACAAGACAAAAAACTGTAAGATGGAATGTGTGCACCTAAAAATCTAGAGATGATTGGAAGGAGGTTTGAAATGCTAGAAAATTTGACTTTAATGTTGAGTGGGACTCATTTTCCAAGCTGGGTGAATCAATTCAAAATCTAGGTTTCTGTGCGGGAATAAGAATCTGGCAAATGGGTATCTGAATTTGCAAAAATCTGAATTTTGACCAAAACTAGGACTCATTCACCAAAAGTGGTGAATCATTCTAGTTAGGGTTTTTTGGAACTTAAAGGTTTGAATCTACTTTTCTCAGTCTGCTCAATTTTCTTTTGCAAGTTTCTGGATCTAAATCTTTGTAAATCAATCTGTAGGTGTTCTCCAATGTTCTCCAATTCTTGATGACAACTTTGACAACTTTCTCCAACCTTTCTCTTTAATGTTTCCTCAATCTAAACCTGTAAATCACACAAAAATCCTATCAATAAGATGTTGCAAACATGTGTGAGATGGCTCCAATGGATATAAATCTTGACTCTTGCTTGAAGGTGATAGATCTTGAAAGAAATGCTAGCTTGAATCATGAAACCGTACATCACAATTGTTAGTTCCAAAACAAACATGATGCATGAAATCCTTGACATGATACTTGATGCTTGAAGAATGCTCTAAAATGCTTGATAATTTTCCCTTGAATGCTCTTGAATGCTCTTGTAAACACTTGAATGCTCTTATGAACTAAAACTTGCTATAAGGATGAATACTTGAATGCTTGGGGTTAAAATGAGTGAAATAACCTTATATTTATACTCAATTATGCAAAAATTCCTGAAATTACAACACTACAAGCCGACATTAGATCTAGGAGGATAAAATCTTGCCAAAATTTTGAATTAATTTTGATTTTGGGTCATACGAGATTCATTCACCCAAGGTAGCGAATGAGTCCCATTAGGCATAATGTATGGGACCAAATTTAAAAATGCTTAGAAACGTGTGAAACTAGGTTCAGGACCCAAAAATCTAGGTGGGACTCATGAGCCCAAGGTGGTGAATGAGTCCTAGATCACAAAATTTGGGGCCATTTAACCTAAAATACCTGAATTATGATTGGGTAATGATTTGTGTTGGGATTATCCTCAAAAAGATTCATTAAATGAGGCTTGTGGATGTAAAATAGGGCCAATAAAAGCATAAAGAATCCCAATTATTAATGACAACCATACAAAAGTGTGAAAGTATGTTAGAACAATTTACACCACTCTAAATAAGGAAAGATTAAGGTCAAAAAGAGGTTTGTGAGGTTTAATTAATTAACAAAACCTTAGAAAAGTGTGAAAGTGTGTTACAACACTTCACAATACTTTAGCAAGGCACCATTTAAATTCATTCATTTACAAGGGCCCAAGACCTATTGTGAATGTGTCAAACACATTACAACACTAAATCAAGGCATCATTAAGCTCAACTCTACAAGGAGGGCCCAAACAAGTGTGAAAATATCACCAACGACATTTTCGACACTATAATTCCTTCAAAAACTTAACAAACTTCAATGCATGTTAGTGTGGCATGTGTTCTAAACGTTATACAATTTACCTCTATGAGCTCGAGTTGTAAAAAGATATTTTTAAATGGAAGTCAGCAAAGCACATAAAAATAGTGGTTGCTAGGGTAAGTGCATGGATTTGTGACACAATTTTGGCTCTTAAGATGCCAAATTTTTTTTCTAAAATCAGCAAAATCTGATTTGCACGAGAAAATGAAGATAGTTACGCTCAAAATTTCAAGATGCAGCAATAACAAGAGTTGAAATGCTCTGAGTCTAGTTTCTAAGCTACTAATTCTTTTTGAAATTAATGAAGATTAAGTGTCTCAAAAAAGGGGGGGAAACATGTCCTCTTTTTATAAAAAAAAAATAGCATAGCATCTGAGGCCCCCCCCTTTTTGATTAATTTTTTTTTAGAATTTCAAAAATACTAACAGTGAGAAATTAGCTAACACCATGTAATTTATCCTCGTTCTTTCAAATAATTTTTTTAATGAATATATAATATTTTATAAATTTTCAAAGTGGGCACATCCTGAAAAGCTAAATTTTGAGCATGCCCCCCCTAAATTTTTTGAAAACTAATTGAAAACTGATTATTTTTAATCACGTGTAGAATGGAGTCTAGTTTTTAAAAATGTAATTTTTTCACGTTTTGATGAACAAGTAAAAATCTGTCCTAAAACTAGCACATGTTAGTTTTTGACCAAAAATGGAGGCATTTACAGGAGAATTTATGGATCAAAACCTTAACTGAATCAAAATGAAAAAAGAATTATATATTTAGATAGCTAAGAGAGGTTAATTCCATCAATGTTTTTATAAACCTGCATTGAAAGACGTGTAAATGTGATGATTAGTACAGACAAAAATATGAGGAATTTTGTTACCCTTTCAAAAAATCATGTCTTTTGCATGAAATGGTTGTCCAAACCTTTGGGTTGGTATTTCAAAATGCAACCAATTTGGAAAGCACCAAATAGGTTGCTTCATTTGGCTAGCACCAAATTTGGCGCTCACCAAATGTCGTTCATGACTTTTGGAATGCATTTTCCTAAATTCTTTCATTTTCTCTTTCTCTATCAAGGAAACTATATACATGAAATAAACATTTACTTTCTTATAAGTTGAGAGTAAATACATTTTAGGATGTTTGAGAGTCATTTTAGATCTCTAGGAGTTATAATGCAAATTCTAGTTTTGGAAGATTTTAAAAATTCTCATACAATCAAATTTTAGTAATCAACATGTCAAATTTCAGTAATCAGGAGGTCAAATTTTAGTAATCAAGAGGTCAAATTTCATCTTTCTCTCTCTATCTCACTAATTTTCAACTCTTATTCTCTAGACCTCTCTCTCTCACTATCTCCATCCCTTTATCTGACACTCTCTCCCTTGAGCTCAAGAACTACGTCTCTACATGTACATCTCTCTCCTTCCCTCTCTAATATCTATCTCCCTTCCTCCCTTCCTCCCTCCCTCCTTCCCTCTCTACATTTCTCTATCTCCCATCCCTCTCCTTCTATCTCTATATATATCTCTCTCTACTCTCTATATCACCTCTCTCTATCTCTATCCCTACCTATCCCTCCCTCCCTCTCTCTCCCCTCTTTCTCTCTCACTCTTTGCTTCCCTTTCTCTCTCCTTCCCTCTCTACTCTCTATCTCACCATTTTCTCTCTCCTTCCCTCTATAGTTCTCTCTATTTCACCTCTCTCCTTCCCTCCCTCCCTCTCTAATTTTCTCTATCTCCCCCTCTCTCTCCTTCACTTTCTACTTATCTCTATCTCACCTCTTTTTCTCCCCCCCTCTCTCTCTCTCCCTCTCTCTTCCTTTCACCCACCTTTTCTCTCCACTTCTCGCTATCTAACCTATCCCTTTATACCTCTTTCTCTCTCCCCCTCCTTCCCTCTCAATCTCTCCACCTTCCCCCTTACCTCTCTACTTGTCTCTCCATCACACATCTCTATCACCTATCTCACTTCTCTATTTCCCCTTCCCTCTCTACTCTCTTTCTCTCTATCTCACCTATCTCTCCCTACCTATCCATCCCTCCTCTCTCTTATCTCTCTCACCTCTCTCTCTCCCTCTCTACCTCTTCCTCTCTCTCTCGTTCCCTTTATACTTCTCTTTATCTCCTCCTCCCTCGATCTACCTACCTCTCTCTATTTTTGTCTCACCTCTCTCTCCATCCATACCTCTCCCTCTATCTCTCCTTTCATATCTACTTCTCTCTCCCTAGCTGTCCCTCTATACCTATCTCTCTCTCTTAGTGTCTCCACCTTCTTCCCTCTCTACTTCTCTCTCTATCACCTCTCTCTATCTCTCTCCTTCCCTCTCTACTCTCTATCTCTCCCTCCCTCCCCCTCTTTCTATCTCTCCTCTCTCCCTCTCCCTCTTTCTATCTCTCATCACCCTCTCTCTACCTACCTCTCTCTCTCCTTCTATCTATCTCAATTATCCATTTTTACTTATCGCTCCTTCCTCTCCCTCTTCCTTCCACCAAACTTCACTTTATACATCTCTCTATCTAACTTACCCCTATATACCTCTTTCTCTCTCCCCCTCTCTTTCCCTCTCTCAATCTCTCTACCTTCCTCCTTACGTCTCTACTTCTTGTTGGATGTTGTGGTTGTGTTGTTGATATGTGGTTGTCATTGATGTCAACACTATTAGCATTGATGTATTGAAGGTTGTATATGTCAAGGATATTGAGAAAATTGTTAAAGAAAGAGTTGCAGGTTGACAGTGGAATAGTGAAGGTCATGAAGGTGTCTTGCTCAGTATGTTGATCATCAATCATTGTGGACTAAAGGGTTTATTGCTGAGTGTATCTAGTTTATCCACTGAAAGTTTCAGAGGTCCATGTGAAGATTTAATCATGTTATGAATAGTTGTGTTCTAACAATTTTTTTGTGGCTTCAGTTAGTGTTCCTTATTGAAGTTGATGTGGTTCTAGTAATTTCAGTTGTTGTGGATGCTTCTCTGATGATTTGTGATGCTTGCAGATGCTTCTAGATCATGCTCTATCTTTGTTTCACATCCGTGTTGATCAGTATACTCGTGGTCGATGGATTTTCTCTTGCGTGTTTGGGTTTTTATGTTCTTGGCCAACATGATGGTTGTAGCGTGCTGTGGATCCTTGGAGATTAAAATTTGAATGTTTGGCATGCTCGAGGATTTTTTTTAATTCTTCATTATATTGTGGGCAAAGATGTTCAATTTGCATTGAAAATTTACTTGTAAATTTGGGCCGACATTGTGTATATGTTTTATATTTCATATTTTATTTTGGCCGACAAAGTTGTTGATGTAAATCCATGTTGCGGATATATAAGAGCAGTTGTTTGTGTGAATTTAAGGTGTGTGTGTGAGTGAAGAAGTTCCAAAGAAAGTACAAGTGTGTGAATAGTGGTATAATCATTTGATTGTAGAGAAAAGTGTGAAGAAGCTTGAGCGAAGTGTGAAGGAGTGTTTCTATGCTTAATCGGAATTGTAATCAGGATATTGTAGAAGCTATTTTCTTAGTTCATACCCTGCAGATCTAATCTAAATTTTTATAAGATAGTGTGTCTTCTTTGGGTAGTGAGCCCTCTTGTATTTGAGCAGTGAGCTCTAGGCAGTGTGCCTAAATGCATGTGCATTCCCATATTCTTCATTATACTTTTAATAGGGTATAATATTGTGGACTGACATCCACCGTGGTTTTTTCCCTAACAGGGTTTCCACGTAAAAAATATTGGTGTTCTTTGTGTTTCTGATGTGTTGATTGTTTGTGGTTTATTGTTAATTGATCAGATTTGAGATTAAGTAAAGTTCAAAAATTTTAAATATTATGTGACAACTGATTCACCCCCCGTCTCATTTGTTTATCCTTATTTTTCCAACAATTGGTATCAAAGCAGGTTCCTTTGAAGAATTTTAAAAGTTTGAGGTGATTCGAGATGGCATCATACAAGGACAACCCTAGATTCAATGGAACAAACAACTCTCTATAGAAAGCCAGAATGGAGTGACACTTAAGGTGTATTGGTGAACCCTTCTGGAAGATTACAAAGAACAAATATGTTATTCCTCAGAATGGTCCTTCCACTCCTGATGAGATTAAAGAGACTGAGATTAAAATCAGGGCTATTGAAGCTTTGTTGAGTACTCTGATGGATTCAGAAATGACAAATGTGATGGATTTGAAGACAACTCATGAGATCTGGAAGAAGCTAGAGACTTTGTATGAAGTAATTTCACTTGTGAAGGTCGCTAAGCTATAGAGTTTGAAAGGAAATTATGAAACTTTGAATATGGGTGAAGATGAAAATATTTCTTCTTTTATGCAAAGAGTAAATGAACTCGTGATGGGTATTAGATGTGTCGGTGGTACCTTAGATGAACAAGAAATTATAGCTAAAGTGCTTAGATCATTGCCTCCCTCTTACAAATCAAAGGCCCATGCTATTGAACAGCTTAGAATAGTAACAAATGTGACAATAGATATGTTGATTGGTAAACTTGTTGCATTTGAGTTGAGTGAATTTGGTGATTCTGCCCCAAGACTAAATCTGCATTTAAGGCCTCTATGTTTGGAAGAAACAAGCAAAAATATGATCCAAGAGAGAGTTCTAGAAAGACATTCAAGCATGAGGAAGAGATGAAACAACTTGAAGATGAAGAAAGAGAGGTAGAAGAGCTAGAAGCACTATTTGTAAAGAAAGAAAGCAGAGTACAAGGTAAGTATAAAGGAAAGTTGCCTATTAAATGTTTCTCTTGTAGTAAAATAGGTCATTTTGCTTCAAGGTGTCCTGAAAGAGTTCCTAGGTCTAAGCCTAACAAACCTAGATTTCAAAAGAAATGCTATTATGTTGAAGAAGGTGTGACTGATGAAGAATCTGATAAATAAAATGGAAATGAAGATGATTGGGTTTTCATTGCTATCAAGGAAAATGGTTTGCTGCCTACTGAATCTGCGAAAGTTGAGAAAGTTCTTGTAGCCTGACTTGAAGAAAAGGATGAGTGGATTATTGACACTGGATGCTCACATCATATGACTAGTGAAAAAAGAAAATTTGTAAGTCTAGAGAAATATGACGATGGGGTTGTAAGATTCAGAGATAATAATGGTAGTGTGATCTGTGTCAAAGGATCTATTTGTCTTAGTGGTAAACATAACACTGATGATGTCCTTTATGTTGAAGGCTTGAAGCATAATCTGTTGAGTGTTGGACAGATGGTGGACAATGGTTATGATCTTTAGTTCAAAGATGGAAGATGCAGGATACTTCGAAGCTCTAGAAATATGATTGCTTCAGGTATAAAGACAAAAGGTAATATTTTTCACTTGAGTGCTGCTAATGTAAGTTGTTTAATTGCTCAAGTAGATGAAAGCTGGTTATGGAATAGGAGGCTGTGTCATGTAAATTTTGATAACATTATCAAGGTAAGCTCCACTCAAGCAGTAAGAGATCTATCTAAGCTAGTGAAGCCTACTAACACAATATGCAAGGAATGCCAGATGGGAAAACATACTAGAGTTTCTTTTTCAGAGCAAACAACATCATTCTAATGGAATACTGGAGTTGGTGCATACTAGAATCAGAAGTCTACAAGGAGAAAGGTACTTTATGCTACTTTTGATGATTACTCTAGGATGATATGGGTTGCTTTCTTAAGAGAAAAATGTGAAGCATTAGAGAAGTTCAAAATTTTCAAAGCTATGGCAGAGAATGAGACAAGTTTGAAAATAAAATGCCTAAGGTTAGACAAACGTGGTGAGTTCACTTCCCAGGAATTCAATTCTTTTTGTGAAGAACATGGAATCAGAAGACAGTTATCTACTCCCCGAACCCCTCAATAGAATGGAGTTGTAGAGAGAAAGAACATAACAATTCTAGATGTTGTTGGAACAATAATGATAGAAGGAAATGTGCCTCACATCTATTGGAGAGAAGTTGTAAACACTACTATGTACACTCTAAACCAGGTAAATGTCATGGTATTTCTGGTAAGACAACTTTTGAGCTATGGTTTGGTTATAAGCCTACTGTTAAATATTTCAAGATCTTTGGAAGCAAGTGTTATATTAAGATAGATGAGGACATAGGAAAGTTTGATGCAAGGAGTGATGAAGGAATCTTTCTAGGTTACTCTACTAAAAGTAAGGCTTACTACTGCTATAATAGAAGATTGAGCAAAATGCTTGAAAGTGCAAAAGTCAAAGTTGATGAAGACTCTGCTACATCATCTAGATATCGTGGATATGATTCAGATGGCTAGCAAGATAGTATAGACAAAGGGAAGAATGCTCAAAAATAGAATCAAGTTCATATTGTTATGGTAAATCAAGAAAGTCAAGAAGGAGAGACAAGTGGAAATGTAGAAGAAAGAACAGAAGAACTAGAAGTGTGAGAGAATCCTAAGATTCTAAGGTATGTAAAGCTAAATCATTCTAAAAATCAAATTATAGGAGATAAGAAGAAAGGTGCACAAACTAGAAGAAGGATTGCAGAAGAATATTGTCTGATTTCCAAGATTGAGCCTAACAATGTCAATGAATGTTGTAATGATGAACACTAGATGGAAGCTATGAAGGAAGAACTGATGCAAATTGAAAAGAATGATACATGGATTCTTCTTCCTATACCTAAAGATAAAAATGTGATTGGTACTAAATGGGTCTTTCAGAATTACCTGAATGAACAAGGTGAAGTGGTCTAGAATAAAGTAAGACTGGTATGTAAAGGGTATTCACAAATGGAAGGTATTGATTTTGAAGAAAAATTTTCCCATGTTTCTAGAATTGAAGCTATAAGATTATTTCTTGCTTATGCTACATATAAGAGCTACAGAGTTTATCAAATGGATGTGAATTCAGCTTTTTTGAATGATGAGTTAGAAGAAAAGGTATATGTTGAATAGTTAGATGGATTTCAATTGACTGATAAGGAAGACATGGTTTGCTGATTGAAGAAAGCTTTGTATGGACTCAAGCAAGACCCCAGAGCCCAATTTGCTAGACTGGATAAATACTTACTAAATCTTATATTCAATAAAGGTATTGTTGACAACAACTTGTATTTTAAGTTGGATAATGATAAAGAGTTGATTATTGAAGTATTTGTTGATGACATTCTTTTTGGAGGAGATGATAATCTATGTATGAAGTTTGCTGATGAAATGAAAAGTGAATTTGAAATGAGTTTTATTGGGGAGATGAAGTTCTTTCTGGGATTGCAAGTCACTCAGTTAGACAATAGGATTTTCATATCTCAGTCCAAATATTTGAGAGAGTTGTTGAAGAAGTTTGGCATGGAAGACTCAAAGCCTATTGGTACACCCATGGTAAGTGGATGCAAGTTAACACATAATAGAATGATGATTCTCCTAAGGCAAATCAAACAAGATACAGGTCAATGATTGGTGGACTTCTCCACTTAATTCATACCAAACCCGACATCATGAATGTTGTGTGTATGATTGCTAGATATTAAGTTGATCCGAAAGAATCTCATGTGGTTGTTGTAAAGAGAATTTTTAGATACCTAAAAGGAATAGTTGATTTTGGGCTTTAATATCCTAAAGATGATGATCTTACCTTGAGTGCCTATACTGATGCGAATTGGGCAGGGGATGTAGATGATAAGAAAAACACAAGTGGTGGTGCCTTCTTCCTAGGGAAGAAGTTGGTGTCTTGGTTGAGTAAAAAGCAAAATTTCATATCCCTATCTACTACTGAGGTAGAGTATATTGTTGCTGCAAATAATCATACTCAAGTGTTGTGGATGAAATAGATGCTAAAAGTTATTAGAGTAGTATATGATGAGCCTATTTCCATATACTATGACAACTCAAGTACAATAAACATATTGAAGAATCTAGTGCTACACTCTAAGACCAAGCATATATCAATCAAGTTTCACTTCCTGGGGGAGAAAGTGAGTGAGAAAGAAGTCAGACTGGAGTATGTGCCTACCAAAGAAGAGATTGCAGACATTTTCACCAAGCCATTACCAAAGGATACTTTTGAGTATCTTAGAGGGATGTTAGGGGTAATTACTCCTCTTGATATGAACTAGAGATGCATTTACTTCCATCAATATATGTTTTTCATAGCTATATTCTTATATGGATTGATGGTTTTGTGGCTGCTACTCAAGGGGAGTAGTCACATGTGCAGATATGTGGCTCGGAGCTTGTATGTGGAAAGATAATGCTTATCTTTTCCATTGATGTCAAAGGGGGAGAAGAGTAATGTGAAAAATCAATGATTATCTGGGAAAAAAGCCTTGTGGGGAGAAGATCATGTGGAAGAGTTGAGGAGAACAGATAGAATCTAAGGAGGAGTAAACGTAGTCGTGTTGATGGTATTTTTCACATCATTTATTGCCATCAATTCCAAACGGGGATATTTTTGGATGTTGTGGTTGTGTTTATGATATGTGGTTGTCATTGATGTCAACACTATTAGCATTAATGTATTAAAGGATGTATATGTCGAGGATATTGAGAAAATTGTTAAAGAAAGAGTCGTAGGTTGACAGTGGAACAATGAAGGTCATGAAGGTGTCTTGCTCAATATGTTGATGATAAATCATGCTTTACTAAAGGGTTTATTGTTCAGTGTATCTAATTTATCCACCGAAAGTTTCAGAGGTCTGCGTGAGAATTTAATCATGTTATGAACTGTTCTCACAGTTTTTCTGTGGCTTCGGTTAGTGTTGCTGATTAAATTTTTTGTGATTCTAGTAATTTTAGTTGCTTTGGATGCTTCTCTGATGATTCGTGATGCTTATGGATGCTTCTAGATCATGCTCTATCTTTGTTTCACATCCGCGTTGATCAATGTTCTCATGGTCAGTGATTTTTCTCTTATTTGTTCGAGTTTTTATGTTCTTGGCCGACATGATGGTTGCAGTATTTTGTGGATCCTTGGAGATTACAATTTGAATGTTTGGTGCACTCGAGGATGTTTTTTTAAGTCTTCATTATATTGTGGCCAACGGTGTTTGATTCACATTGAAAAATTAATTGTAAATTTGGGCCAACATTATGTATATGTTTTATATTTCATATTTTATTTTGGCCGACAAAGTTGTTGATGTAAATCCATGTTGCAGATATATGAGAGTGGTTGTTTGTGTGAAGTTAAGGTGTGTAGGTGAGCGAAGAATTTCTAGAGAAAGTACAAGTGTGCAAACAATGATCTAATCATTGGATTACAGAGCAGAGTGTGAAGAAGCTTGAGAAAAGTGTGAAGGAGTGTTTATGTGCTTAACCGAAACTGTAATAAGGCTTTTGTAGAAGCTATTTTCTTAGTTCATACCCTATGGATCTAATCCAAATTTTTGTAAGACAGTGTTTCTTCTTTGGGTAGTGAGCCCTCTTGTATTTGAGCAGTGAGCTCTAGGCAGTGTGCCTAAATGCATGTGCATTCCCATATTCTTCATTATACTTTTAATAGGGTATAATATTCTGGACTGACAGCCACCATGTTTTTTCGCCTAATAGGGATTCTATGACAACTGATTGTTGTTCTTTGTGTTTTTTATGTACTGATTGTTTGTGGTTTATTGTTAATTCAACAAATTTGAGATTAAGTAAAGTTT